>JAYRCL010000021.1:0-43091 GCA_037074925.1 Tetracladium maxilliforme
CTCCAAGGGAACAACTCCCGGGGCGGATCCTGATGTGTATCGCCGGGATCGATATCCTTCATGCAGAGCAGATGGCTTTCATCGCAAGGGTTAGCGAAGAGGACAGACAAGGGGGCAAAAGTGTTGTTCGAATTGAAGTGTTCTGTGAGGACAAGTTATTCCATGGATATCATGAAGGTGAGCCAAGCATGTTTGCAGGTGTGTTTCGCTGACCAGGAAAGTTCCCAACTTAGTCATCCAAGAAGTCAAGGACAGGGCGTTCAACAAGGCGGCGGAGTCCTTGAAGGAGACGTATGCTGACCTCGGGTGGTCGTGGTAGGCCAAAATCATCAGGTTCAGGTTCAGTGCAATCGATCTGTAGATACCACTTCGCGTCGCATAGATAGACCAACGCCGCTCTGGACGACAGTTTAATTGTTTGTTGATAAATACGATCTGACACCAGATCCAAGCTCAACGGGTAAATATTCCACTTTGTGAACTCATTCATCCTATCAACGTACAACCCATAACAGATTCCTGAACGCCATGCTGTTGAATGCCAACCTATGCAGCCAAAAAGCCCCACACTCACGGGCCACATCATCGCGTCTCGGAGTAATCGTTAAGTGCTACGCAAAGGGCGCCACGATGATGCCCGTTGTACTGGCGAATAATCTGCTGACTCGCTACCTCCCATAACCGCGCAGTGTGATCTGAGGAGGCTGTCACCAGATACGCACTGTCAGCGCTGAAAGCACAGTCCCACACCCAACGCTGGTGACCCATGAGAGTAGCCTCGAGAGGCAAGGGTTTCGGGTCCGAATCCGCTGCTCGGGGCTCGGTTTCAACCTCCCAGATCTTGGCGGTGTGGTCGGCGCTGCAGGTGGCCAACTTCTTGACGTCGGGGGATAGGACGATTCGAGTGATGTAATTGTCGTGCGCGCTGAATTGCGTGACGGGTATAGGCTGAGTGTGGTCAAACTGCTGGATGAGCTGCCATACAAAGACGTTGCCCTGATTGACGTTAATCTCTGGCCAAAGCCGGACCACGATGACACCTACTGAGTTGTTGGCTGCGCACAGCAAGAATCCGTCGCTAGCTACTGACACACTCGACACGGAGAGGCCCTCCTCTGGGAGGAGCTCGTGGGAACAATTGTTCTCAGCTAAATCCCAGATCCTAACGCTGCCGGCCCTGTCGCAACTGATGATCTCGCCCTGGTTCGGATGGATGACCACGTCATTCACAGGGGAAGCGTGGTTGTAGCTCCTCTGGATCGTCCCCGTCCTGGTTCTCCCAGATCTTTACTGTTCCATCTTCGGAACTTGTGACCATCCACTTCCCCTCGCAGTGAAAGGCCACGCCTGTGACGTTGCCCTGGTGTCCCTCGAAAGCTAACAACGGATTCGGGTTCGTAGACATGATATCATAGAGCTTTACAGCATGATGGCCAGCGGCGGCGAGGTATCGCTTATCGGGGGAGATGCACAGTCGATTGACTTGAGAGTCGGGATGTTGAATCGTCCTGGAGCAGATCCCGCTAAGAGCTTCCCAGAATCTTGGGCTTGTCAGTGGCGCGGTGCTGTGGGACCGGGAAGGAGACGAACCTGATCGTGTGATCGTAGCCAGCTGAAATTTCCGTCAGTGGGCGTCAGGCAGGGAATCAAAGAGCTATTACCTGTGCAAAGAATGACGGACATGGTGAAGGCGAGAGCTCACGAGCTCGTCGCAAGACGGCTCGAGCACAACGTCTTCGAGCGGTTGAAAGAGTGTTGACAGAGTCGAAAACGGGGGCGCTAGGCAAAATGATCCAGGCGTCTAGAAACCAGCTGCCCGCGATTTGCGGTGGGAGTCGTGCGACGGTGAGCCTGCTGTAGGAGGTGCGCGTTGAACTCCGAGTTGCGACCAGACAGCTCCAAGGTGGTGCCCGGCTCGGCTATTTGCATACCACGCTTGTTGCAATACTAAGACAATGTACCTTGCTCCAACCGAGGAGCTCCCATCCCCTGATGACAACACTTCTTACCATCGTCGCGGCTCATTTGTCCCGCGCTGTGTTACACTGACACACCTTCTTCATCAGCACTGTCCTGAATTTGAAATCATTCAGGATCCTGCTGCCTGCCGGAGATACCAGGGACTGATTTGAGGGAGGGGGTTGAGCTTAGAGGCAGCAGACGGTGAGTTGACGATGAAGAGGCACGCTATCGCCAATTGCCGTAGATTCGTCGCTCAAGACCAGGAGCTTGTTTGTTGTATTTGTGAGACTCGAAAATTTACGACTATTGGAGCCCGTCACTCGGAACCGACAGTTAGTCACCTAGTCGCTAGACTCACATCCAAAATCAACCAAGTACGACTACCGTGGGACTGTCCGGGGTCATTGCGGCGGGACAGGGAACGGCTCGTCAGACAAGTGGAGGTATGATTCCGACGTACATAGCATCCCGATCTACGTCTTCGTGGCATACCGGCGATCATCTGCTTGCAGCCACTCCAGCGAGGCGGTCATCACCATGCTGTGCTCCTCTCTAAGCTTCCAATCGGATCAAAACCAGAACGATATCGATCCGGCCGTCGGATGCGGTCGCTGAACCTGAGGTATGTTCCCAAAGCGGATTCTCATCATCTGTTAGAAGATCATTGACGCCGAAAGCGAGCACAAGTTGATCCTAGAGGGGGCAGCACGACCCTTTGCCAGAACTAGTACAAAAAAAGTTCATTGATAGTGAGAGTTTCGATATATCTAACACGTATTTGTTACCGAGCGCGGAATCCCAAAAATGAAAGCAAACGCCCGAAGACTCCTCCCAAGCGAATAGTCAGTGGTACGTCCAGGAGAATACCTGGAAAGGAATACAATCAAAATGTGCCGGGTCCTGCCGGGAACCCTTGCTTCTCCCTAACCTCCAACGACCCTCTACAGGTCCAGGGCTAGGAGCCATTGCTGGGCAACCAGCGGACCATGGTGTTGCCGCAGTGTTGGCAGTACCTGGCACATGTGAGATGCAAGGGATAAGAAAGATGGGTTGGAATGCCTCACTGTCCGCTAGTGATCATGGCGAGACTACACATGTTACATGCCTGAGGAGTCAACTCGGGGGCTGCCGAAGACATTGTGTGTGTATATGTTGAAGGAGTCGCAGGAGGTTGTTGTGGATGTGGATGTGGCTGTGGGCGGCCTAGGCAATGGAAAGTTGTAAACTGACTTGTCGTTTCAGTGGGTGTTGGATTCTGATATTCAGGGTATGAGATGAGACATGGATCTAGCGCGAAGGAAGACGGCTTTTATACAACTGGACGATGTGCCTCTGCCTGTTGACCACATCAAGATCAACGACTATGTCGATTTTGTCTGGGACATTGACATCCACTCTCCGGCAGGAGAGAAAGTAGGAAAGCCATACACCTCACCGCCTCTAGGACCGACCCGTCCCACTCGAAATTCTCATCGGCTGCAGGAAGGAGGGTCTCGTGACGTACAGCCCCTCGGTGTTCCATTCGCCATGCTCCCCGAAGAAGCGAACCTCAAGGCAACAGTGGAAGCCGGTGGCGGGAGGACAATACCACAGCACGCATCAGACCTGGCCAAGCCAACGCCCTATCCACCTACGATCTTATAATTCCCGTGCTCTTCACCACAGGTTGGTCGCTAGAGGTTGCGCATGACATAGCCTCTACTTCGATATCGGCGCGGACGTTGGACTAGTGCGTGCGTGTCTCCGTCAGGCGCACTTTCCTTAGCAGGGCAACCTCATCCCTTTCTCCCAGGTCATTACAGGCAGCGGATGCGAATGCCTTCGCCTTGCCCAATGGCCCTTGGTAGATGTCCAACACACGGGCGGGCCAGACCCCTGCCGCCCGCAAAAGACGAAGCGCACGGACGCGACCAGCTACTACCACCATACTACCAATCTACCATCTAACTAATAAGAGAAAAAAAGGTGCGCCCAGAGTTAGAAATAATAAACGGGGTGCGGGAGAGGAAGACGAGCTCTACGCAAATGGCCCCAAAGCCGGGAAGGGGTTGGGGGGTTGGGGGGTTGGGGGAGGCTCTAGCACATCTACGCGTAACGGCATTATGCACCACAAACGATAATAACAATAACAATAACAGAGGAGAGCCGGACCACATTACAGCCCGCCCATGTGTCGCCTGAGCCAGGAGCCACGGAAAGATTACTCAAATAACGAGGTTAACTAGCAAGTCTATAGCCCCCAGCATCGAGTGCTAATATTCAGAGCACCCGGCTACGCCGTTGCGAACATCGAGGGTCACCTAAGGGAGCAGCATCGGGACGTTAAGAGCAAGGCGCACAATGCCCTCGTTAACCGCTACAATAAGCTAGAGACGAGCGTCTCGCAGGCTACCGATCTTCTTCAATTGTCGACCATACTGTGGATGTCAAGTTGGAAACGCATGCTGCGATGTTGTTGCTGCGCACGTTGGCGTTTGTCGTATGTGTGACGTGCTCTCGATGTTGTGTGGTCTTTTCTCGCATGCTGCCGACAGCACCTGGGCCTCCACGGGGTGCATCAGGCTGGAGGGCGCATGACGGCTTGTCGAGGCCGTCGCTATTAGAAGCGGGAGTGCCTGGTTCTGCTTTGGTGCTGTTGTTTTAAGACTCGTACCCGCTGTTGATGATGTTTCGGCCATGCCTCACGGACGCGAGGAACGCCGACTTATGGCTCGGCACACAAACACATGAACTTACGATGCCACCGTGGACGTTGCTCGCCATCTGGATGCATTGACAGCGTCGGACCTACCAATTTCTGCCCCTTCAACCGAAGTTGTCCCCCTTGACGAGCTAAGTACCATGCCAGTGATTTGTGTTGCTATTTGAGACCCTAGATGCTGTCCCCTCGAATTGTTTTTCTATGAAGGCCTGGACCAGATGGTTATGCCTCTTGAGAATTTCGTGGTTCTTTCTGAGATTTTCTAGGCTGTTGCTCAGTGTGCGCAGCGAGTTGTCCAACCCATTCACACGGCTGCAAATTGCATGGTTCAGTAATGTGCTATATGGAGCAAAACAGGTTCATACTTTCTGATCTCTCCCTTTAGCTCTTCAAAAAGCTTTCTAGTGCGCTCGCTTTCCATTCGTGGACTAGGCGCCCTTTCAGAATTGACTCCAGCTTCAGGAAAGGCGTAGGGGTCGCAAGTTTGCGCCGAAGGAGTCATCCTGCGAGTCGGGTTTTCGCAGGGTGAGCCCTGCAGCAGAGAGTTATGAATACGCTTTCCGGCTTCATTCCTCTCGTCGCCTCTGTCTGCTAGAAGGTCAGGATCTGGTTCGTCTGCGGACAGTGCATGTCGTCGGTGGGTCATTGCCGTGATGCAGCCAGGTTCCCAGGAATGAAAGCTTCGGTTTAGACACGCAGGTTGATCGGAAAGGGTGTAAGCGAAGGCCCGGTGGAAGGGAAAGTATAAAAGCTGAAGCCCTTTATGCTGTGTCCACGTTCTTGTTGTTATCGAGCCCTTTCCTTGACTCACTGCTTACCCTTCCAATGCATCATGTAATGCTTTCGCCCAATGCTGGCTACAGGTTCAGTCTGGCCGTTGTACTGCATTGTATCACATTGGAGACCACAGCTGAATTGTGCTACAAATGACCGAATCGTTGCGTCACGGTGTGTGCTCTGAGGATGGCGATTAGCGTTTCGAGGGGTTGTTCATCGGCTATTTGTTCCGCATAATGCAGTCTTCGTTGCATGAAGATAAAAGTCTTGCCGGGAGATTCATCGGGTACTGTGCACCTAAGTTTCCATACTTCTGTGCTCCCCATATGACATCATCTTTGTGGGCATGTTCGGCTTGCACAACATCAAGCTCCGGCTCCTGCTTTCTTGTGGAACAAGCATCATTCGTTGGACCTATCCACGCGCCTCTCAAATCTTACCATACAAGCAACCCGAGTCAGTCGGTAATATGGATCTTTGGAAGATACCTAGACGATCGCGAGTATCTCCAGCCGCTGGGAAGAACCTGATCATTGTGCTGAAGCAAGCAGTAGTTGGTAACGTCGGCGGCAGAGTGATGACGCTCGCGGTCGTCTTGAAGCTCGTACGCTGTCAATGCCTAAGTGGCTCGCCAAGATAACTTGATCGCCGGATGTCACGAAGGGGGCCCTAACCATGGCATCGGACGCATTTTGACGGGCTAAGGACTTCACGTTAACTTGTAGTATGTATCTGCGGCATGCAATTATATATTGAGCTTTAAGAGCGAAAGGAGGGAGAAAGGCACACGCACACTGCTTCACAATATTGCCGGACTTGCGCTATTCGAAGGGAAAGAGGGTGATTCTGAAAGTCTCTCACAAATGGCCGTAGGGATCAAGAAGAGGCCCGGGACGGATCACCTTGGCACGCTGACGAGCATGGGCAACCTGGCATCCACGTTTTGGAGACAAGGTCGGTGGGAGGATGCAGAGATGATTAACTTGGTGGTGTTGGAGACTCGCAAGGTGAGGCTTGGAGCGGCACATCCTGACACGCTGACGAGCATGGCCAACCTTGCCTCAACATTTTGGAGCCAGGGCCGCTGGGAGGATGCAAAGGTGCTTGAGGTGCAGGTGATGGAGTTGAGCAAGACGAAGCTCGGAGTGAATCATCCTAACACGCTGACGAGCAAGGCGAACCTGGCTCGTACGTTGTGGGACTTAGAAAAAAGAGGCGATGCTACTTCTTTGATGCGACAGTCTTCGGTACTGCACGAAAAGAATTTTGGTGCCCGCCATCCACATACACTGGCTTGCTTAAAGACACTGAGAGTGTGGAAGAGCCAACCCTCTTCTGGGTAGAGCAATGTTTAATACTGCAAATTCCTCTCGGCATTTATATTGCAATTGCAATGTCGTTGTGCCTGCCTTTCCATTGCTAGACGACTACTAATTTTTATCTCATATGTCATGTCCTTGTGGTTGTATCACCATCCCGTATAGTGGAACATTGTCGGCACTCCCGTAAGCTCTATTGATCATGTGAAATCGCCATTTTTGAGTGCGATTGCAAGTATTATCCTCGACCACGTTCTCATGCACTGAATGGCTCATTCATATACGGAGTCCTGCAACTCTGCTGCGGCCCTTCTCCCGCCGAAAGTGGCGCCAAATAGCATTACACCGGTCTTCCTAACCGCATATTATTTACAATTGCTACGCCGCAGGCTCATGAAAACACGGCTGTGCAAAATGTGGCTGCTCTTATTGAGAATGAAAATCAAGACACAGTTCAGAAGCTTCAACCGCCCTAGAACAATCATGCTTAAACCAGGCAAAGAGAGAGCAACGGAAGTTCATGGAATCCCGTGGAAGCGGCCGCATCTCTACATTGCGTGCAGGAGAAGCTAACCCCGCATCTACTTGGCGGCGAGAACTGTTTATTTTCTATTGTTGCTTAAGTTAGTTAATGCAATTGCGATTCATATGGCTTAATTTTTAGTCCTAACTGTCTGAAGCCCGTGTGGAGATGTGAATTGCCAACTTTTCGATTTTATGTGACCGTCAATCCGTCAATCTCATTCCTCATGAAAAGATTTGCTGTTTCGCAGACGCCGTCAAACAATGAATATCACGAATAGATGCAGGGGAGTTGGAGAGGGCCATTCTTAGCAGGATGAGCGCTTGCTGGAATGACATATGCATGACGAGGCACCACTTCCCGGACCTCCTCACTGCCATTGGGGGTTTCCTATAATTGCACGAGAGGATCAGATTTGTTGGGGTTGATGGCATCCTACCGTCGTTAGCACGCATGGTATCTGGCTTTCTGTATCGCATGCCTTGCTACTCATCAATCTTTAAACTGTTGAGACGTGCAATGGGGTGCGGGATCTAAACCCGACTTCTTCTAACCATCTCAAGAAAAGTGCAATGATCACTCAAGTCGTCGGTGAAGGCTGATTTAGCCGTTCAAAGATAATTCGTCCTGCTCCCAAGATTATACTTCTACATAAGGGATTTTGGTTTCGGTCGTCACTGTACCACCAAGGGTACCACAAGCAGAGTCGCGAACTAATTAGGAGACGTCACTGGGATTGTGTCGAAGGTCGACTTGGGAACCTCTAGGGTAAGGTTTGTATCGAAGCGTTGACACCAATTGGAAAAGTGTGTGGAGGTGGCTAGTTCCCGTCATGGCGGAACCAGTGGGGGCCGAGATCGTGGTGGAGCAGGATACCCCCTTTTCGACGCCGACGAAGCGGTCGCGGAGGGTGGTGAAGCCCAGCACCAAGGTCCGAGACACGGCGCGGCAACTCGACGACACCGCTCAAGAGACGACGAGAAGAACCAGATATGCGACGCGAATGGCATCGATTGAAGGAGAAGCTGACCAGGCGGGCGGCGCCAGGAAGGGCGGCAGCAGTGAAGGGAAGACGATCCTTCTCCGCGTCCTGGAACTGCTGGACAAGTCAAGTAAAGAGACGGCAGAGTTGAAAGAAGCGATTGCGACACAGAACAAAACCATCAGCGAGCAACAGTCATTGATCCGAGAATTGCAGCAGGAGGTGCGGGATACCAGAGCGGAGGTCAAACACGTCCACGAGCAGCTTGAAGTTATCGCGACGCACGCCACCACGACGCCACCGTCGTCCTACGCGGACGTTATGCGTTCACCACCATCCTCGCAGCCAAGCAATATTAGAACACTCTCAACCAGTAGTACAACCCCTTCGGACCTTACCGACACGCTCTTCTGCACAATCGATACCTCGAGGGTAGATGACCAAAGCAACCAGACTACAGCCGGCGCGATCCGGACCTTGGTGGAAAACAATATGCGGACCAAAACGGACAAGGCCAGCTGGCGATGTCGTGCTGTGACCCGAGACCCCAGGAACCCCGACCGTATTAGGATCGTATGCAGAGACGAGACCGAACATCGAGAGATTAAGCAACTGGCAGAAACCAAACTGGCACGGGGAGCCCGATTGCTGCGAGACGAGCTCTATCCCATCAAGGTGGACAATGTCAACCGCACCGCAGTCTTGGACGAGATGGGCGAGGTTCGCATGGGGGCCACAGAGGAATTTGGCAAAGAAAATGATGCCCTGGTAGCCAGGATAGCATGGCTGAGCAGGAGAGATATCCCCAAAGCCTACGGTTCAATGGTTGTCTACCTGACGAAGAACAGCGATGCGAGACGGCTCCTGAGTGAAGGCTTCTTTCACGCGGGGGGAGAGTCAGGAACCACATCAACATTTGAACGCCGACAGCGCCCAAAACAATGCTACAACTGCCAGGAAATCGTCTCGCACAAAGCCTTCCAATGCAGCAAGACCAAGGTTTGTGTGAGATGCGCGCAAGAGGGTCACCACCACAGCGAGTGCACCTCCACGATCCCGAAGTGCGTGCCTTGTGGTGGCCCCCACGAATCATTCAGCAGAAGCTGCAGGAGGCTCTTTCCGTCTCGCAATGAGTAGGACGTTTCGAATGTTCCAACTAAATGTGAGAAAGCGCGCCGAAGTACACGATAGCCTGATGAACGACAAAGGGATTGGAGATGCCGCAGTAGTAGCCATACAGGAACCACAGGCGCGGATCATCAAGGGCCGACTTTTAACAACGCCCATGATGCATCACAAATGGACGAAGATGGTACCACCAACGTATAAGGAGGGCAGATGGGCGATCCGAAGCATGCTTTGGATAAGGAATGACATAGAAGCTGAGCAGGTGCCGATCGAGTCTCCGGACATGACGGCAGCGCTGATACGACTCCCGGAACGGCTACTATTGGTAGTATCTGTCTATGTGCAGGGGATCGATGCCGAAGCGCTTACTGAGGCATGTGATAACCTGCGCAAAGTAATCACAGACACGAGGCGAGATGCAGGAAGAGTCATAGATGTGGTGGTCGCGGGCGATTTCAATCGTCACGACCAGCTTTGGGGAGGTGAGGACGTATCCCTGGTGAGGCAGGGTGAGGCAGATCAGATCATCGACCTGATGAGCGAGTTCTCCCTCAGCAGCTTGCTTTCCAGGGGCACAAAGACATGGCAAGGAGGGAACCACGAATCGACCATCGACCTAGTCCTGGCCTCGGAGGACCTGGCCAACTCAAGGGTCAAATGCATGATACACCAGACGGAACATGGATCAGATCACCGCGCCATTGAGACAATCTTTGATATATCGACCCCGGCTCCGATACACCAAGACCGGCCCCTATTGAAGAACGCCCCATGGAAGGATATCAATGCCAGAATTGCGTCCGTCTTGGAGAGGACCCCGCCAGAGGGCACGATCCAGCAGAACACCGACAGACTTATGTCGGTGGTGTCGGAAGCAGTGCATGCCCTAACTCCCAAGGCCAAGCCGTCGCCGTACGCAAAGCGATGGTGGACTACGGATCTTACACAGCTCCGTCGTATCTACACATACTGGAGGAACCGTGCTAGGGCAGAGAGGCGTGCGGGACGAGTTTCGGCAGAACTTGAGAACACGGCCAAAGGCGCGGCTAAGCAGTACCATGATACCATCAGACAGCAGAAGAAGACCCACTGGAATGAGTTCCTGGTGGACAACGATAACATCTGGAAGGTGGCGAAATATCTGAAGTCAGGAGACGACGCAGCATTCGGCAAGGTGCCTCAGCTCGTAAGGGGTGATGGTTCACGGACGGCCAATAGCAGAGAGCAGGCCGAACAACTACTAGACACATTCTTTCCTCCCCTTCCGGATCACCTCGAAGAGGAGGGCACCCAACCCCAAGGCGGATCGGCCGTTACCATGCCAGTCATCACGATGGAAGAGGTAGAGCGCCAGCTTTTTGCGACGAAGTCCTGGAAAGCCCCAGGAGAAGATGGACTGCCAGCTGTAGTCTGGAAGGAGACCTGGCCAGTAGCCAAACACCGAGTCCTGGAGATATTTCGTGCCTCGCTGGAAGAAGGAGTACTGCCCGATCAATGGAGACACGCCAAGATCATACCGCTCAAGAAGCCGGGCAAGGAGGACTATACGCTAGCCAAGGCATGGCGACCGATCTCGCTTCTGGCAACCCTCGGCAAGATACTAGAATCAGTCGTTGCGGAGAGGCTATCTCACGCAGTAGAAACATATGGCCTGTTACCAACGAAACACTTCGGAGCCCGGAAGCAAAGGTCGGCGGAACAAGCTCTAATGTTACTGCAAGAGAGTATCTACACGGCGTGGCGTGGACGAAAGATTGTTCGTCTGATTAGCTTCGACGTTAAAGGTGCATATAACGGAGTGTGCAAGGAGAGACTAATCCAGAGGATGAGGGCGAGAAGGGTTCCAGAGCAACTGATCCGCTGGGTAGAGGCGTTCTGCTCAGGGCGTACAGCCGCAATCCAAGTCAACGGTCAGCTATCAGAGGCCAGGAACTTGCGGCAAACTGGCTTGCCCCAAGGTTCCCCTCTATCCCCAATCCTGTTCCTTTTCTTCAATGCCGATCTAGTGCAGCGGAGGATTAACAGCAATGGTGGAGCGGTGGCCTTTGTGGATGACTTCACGGCATGGGTCACGGGACCAACAGCGCATAGCAACCGCGAGGGAATCGAAGCTATTATTAACGACGCGCTCGAGTGGGAAAAACGAAGTGGTGCCACATTCGAAGCGGAGAAGACGGCGATTATTCACTTCACAAGGAAGGATTACAAGACCGATTCAGAGCCTTTCACAATCAAGGGTCAAACCGTCACACCTAAAGATCACGTTAAGATCCTGGGGGTCATCATGGACTCGAGCCTGAAGTACAAGGAACACCTAGCGAGAGCGGCATCAAAAGGCCTCGAAGCAGCGATGGAACTCAAGAGACTGAAGGGCCTGTCCCCGGCGACAGCGCGGCAGTTGTTCACAGCCACGGTAGCTCCGGTGGTGGACTACGCATCCAACGTGTGGATGCATGCTTGCAAGGATAAAGCGGTAGGGTCAATCAACCGAGTCCAAAGAGTCGGAGCCCAGGCGATAACGGGAGCCTTCCTCACGGTAGCAACGAGTGTAGCCGAGGCTGAGGCTCATATCGCTACCGCTCGACAGCGGTTTTGGAAAAGAGCAATCAAGCTATGGATCGATATCCACACGCTGCCCATGACCAATTCTCTCCGCAGCCTAACGTCTCGCATTCGGAAGTTCAGAAGAATGCACAGGTCACCATTTCACCAGGTGGCAGACGCACTTGGCGATATGCCGCTGGAGAAGTTAGAAACTGTCAACCCATTCACGCTGGCGCCGTGGGAGGAACGAGTGGAAACTCACAGCAACGACAAGGAAGGGGTCACTCCTTGCCAGCTCACCGGTTGGGCCGTGCAGGTTGCTGTCAGCAGCTCAGCGCGGAACGGTGTGGTTGGGGTTGGTGGAGCTATTCAGATCCCAGTGTCGATACGAGGAGGACCGAAGCTGGAGACCTTCTCCTTCACGCTTGGCATGAGAGAGGAGCAGAACCCATATTCCGGGGAGCTGGCCGCAATGGCACATGCCCTGAGGCACCTGCCTGAGTTCAGCTATCGCAGTGTCGCGGTGCTGACAAGCAATAAAGCGGCCTTGCTCACATTCAGGCACTCACGGCAGCAATCGGGACAAGCGTTTGTCCGCTGCGCCTATGATTCCATCGAAGCACTGAAGGAGAGCGGGAATGTTGTCGCTATCCTATGACATCCCGTGGGCGATGAGAACGAGCTTCTGAGGACTGCGAAAGAAGAAGCACGTAAAGCAACGCAGGAGAGTGCTATCCCGGAAAGACAGTGCGCGAGAATGCGATCCACTACCCTCAATACTGCGCAATTGAAGCACAGGACCGATAACAAGAGCCTACCCGAGAACATCGGGAAGCATTCCAAGAAAGTCGACCCTGCATTACCAGGCAAACACACTCGACAACTATATGACCACCTGTCGTATAAGGAAGCCAGCGTGCTGGCCCAGCTCAGGACGGGCATGGCGAGGTTGAATTATTACCTCTACAGGATCAGGGCAGAACCGTCAGAGCAATGCGGGTGCGGACAAGCGAGAGAGACAGTTGAACACTTCCTTTTCCGATGCATAAAGTGGACAGCCTACCGAGGAGAGATGCTCCAGTGTACGGAGACTCGAAGAGGTAATATCTCGTTCTACCTCGGAGGCAATTCACCATCAGATGACACAAAGTGGCAGCCAAATATGGAAGCAGTGCGAGCGACAATACGATTCGCGATAGCCACAGGCCGACTTGACAACACATAAGCCTGGAGGCAGGAACTAACACCACATCTATAACAACACCATCAACATCTCGTGCCACTGGCAGGCACCGCTTCAGTCGCCGTAGATAGGACTCTGAACACTTGGAGAATCGCCTTCAAGCTAGTTTGCTAATAATATACACCCCACGAGACCCCGCTGAGAGATGGAGAACGAGGAGGCGAAAGCAGAAAGTGGATATGGTATGGGCTTCGGCGAGATCATGTCAAAGCTTGGGAAATGGACATGTACGATAGCAAATAGTGCCCTATTGGCTTTGGGCCACCGGGCGTAATAAATTTTGTGTGTGTGTGTGTGTGTAAGGGATTTTACACCTCCCGCATGTGGGGTTGCTCCGTCTACGCTGCGTTGCACCTATTGCACGCTCGTTTGTCAGAGGCCGCCTCACCGCTCAGGCTTCTTCTAGAAAACCATGGGTCATTTGTGACACCACACTTGTTGATGCCTCCCAACGGGTAGCCGACAGATGCTCAAACAAAAGGCCCAAGAAAAATTACTGAACACCAGGTCAGAGAACCAGTCATGACCGGTGGAGCTAATGGACACAACTATTGGGCCGCTTGTCAGCCTATCCAATCTTCGACGCGATGCATGAAGCCGATGGCATGAAGCCCCGGTGTCAACAACTTTTCTATCAAGCACCGGACTTATGCCCCCTTCTGACCGCAACTTGTGGTGGCAGGTACTGTTTCCTCCCTCCTCGCAAGCCCAACTCCAACACGGAAAAGGCTTCGGCCCATACTACACCCATTTCAGGGCACTTTTCTTTGACGACTTTGAGACAGAGGCTGACGACGAGACGTTCAGCGCCAGCAACTACTGCGCAGCCTGGTCGACGACTCTGGTGACTCATAATGACGCCGAGTATGGTGAAAGGCTCCTAATGGCGCAATCGAACTGGCTGTTACTGTCTGAGTTGCTTCTGTGAACGGAGTGGCCCTCAGCCTGATGCGAGTTCACTGCATCACTCCTGCAGCTTACATCTGGTGTAACCGAGGCAACACAGCTTCGAGCTGGAAGACAGAGATGCAAACATAAGGCTTGGAGAGCAGCCAAGGAGCAATAGCTTAGTATCTGTTTATTTACCTCTCCCGGCCTGAATGCTTAAACCGCAACAACTGTCTAGTCGACCGTAGTCATGTGCATGGCCAACCCCATGTACCACCCTTGCTCCATACGTCGATTATCTGGATTCACTGTCCAACGAAGTGGTCCAGTAAAGACCAAGCATGCCGGAATGTGGCTTTCCTTCCTGAATTTTGGTGCAATGAATAGAGTGTGTAGCGTGATGATTGAACAACACACGGCGGCGATGCTAGCCTGGGTTGCCATTAGCTTTCAGGGTCTCAACCTAGCGAGGTTCATGGACCCCACCGTCAACCAGTAGAACCAACGAAGTGTGCGATGGCAATGAAAGCCGAAATGGATTTATTGGAATCCCGGCAAACCGCATCAATGTAAGAACCCCCAGACAGTCCAACGTATTCCAGAAAGCCGCGAGTGAGCGGCTGTGGCTGCATAAGATGCGAAACCTCCGTCTCTGTTAGGTCATTTATTGGCTGACATGTCAACTATACTCACGTTGCCGAAAATGCAAAGCACAATGCTACCTCGAGAGAGTATATGGTAACCACAAGCATGTCGCCCGGACGAGCATTAGGCTATGGCTTGAATTGATACTCGCAGAAGCAGAAAGGAAGGAGGAAAAATACGATGGAGCCAGATAAAGGGGAAAGGATGATGGTTGTTAAATTCTGAAGATAGGACAGGCTCAGATACGACATCCCAAGAGATCCTGATGTCGATCTAATCGCGAGGTGAGCTACTGGTAAAACTCTGCTTACCAATATCCTGACAAAACTTATTCATTATCTTTCCTCCAAGTCGGGATTACACAGAAGTATAGTAGTCGTCTTCGCATGGTTGTTGATGCATTCGTTTTCGTGGCGGCAATCTCAATATCGGAGTCGCTGGCTGCCGCCGTCATTTGCCGCAGTTGTGTTCGGCGGATGGATATGCTAGAAGGAGATAAGTGCCAGGATCATAGTTTGGTCTGATCAGGAGACAGGTGCTACGTATCGATATAAGCAGCCGGCGATTCATGGACTTCCAATGGAGAGTGCACATCGTCATGTTGATCTGATTTGGCCAACCCTACCTCGACGTCGAGTGGTGAAGCGGGATGGCTAGTATTGAACAGACGGAGATCAAGCGTTCTGGTTACCGTAGCCAAGGTATAGAGGAGTTCCTACAGAAAGGGAATCACCATGCCGAGGTCGTGCGAAGACAGGATGAGTACATCGAGAATGTGAAGAGCCCGGAACTGGCCGTGGCCGATTCTCGCCTAGAGTTTCTTGCTGATCACGCGGGCCAGTGTATACTGGACACGTTAGCGAGATCAAGTCTAGGCAAGCAGCCCGCAGAGAGTGAGTCGTACTGTAGTGAACCTGCTGAGGGTTCTGAACCTATCGATACTGGATGAGTTCGGAAGCACAACATCCAGTGCAGGCTACATACAGTGGGCGGCAAAAAGTTTGAACCCCCTGTCAGGTAGCGCCAAGACGGTCTAAGCTAAATCAAGCTAAATCTAAAGCTACTTAGTAACCCTGAGAGACTGTAACCCTAACCCTAGCAATTAGGTTAGTAAATAACACTCCATTCTAATTTCTTTAATCATAAGAAGAACTCTTCATATTAATATATAGTAGATAATATCTAGTAATCTCTATAATTTATATACTTTAAGTCTTTTTAAAAGAAATAAGCTAGGGTTAGGGTTACGTAGGGTAATAAGACAGCGGTGTGACTAACCTTTTTGAGCTTAGGTATTCTTGGCACTGCCTGACAGGGGGTTCAAACTTTTTGCCGCCCACTGTACATACTGTATCGATCACGCTCGCGCAGCTTCTTCGGAGCCCACCAGACAAAGGGGTATCCTTGCTCAAGTCCGTGTCGTAGTTTTTCCGTGTTGACCAGTTCTACTGTTACCGTCGCTGCAATTGTAGCCAGGGGCCGGAATCATCGCTCTATTTTCCGGAGACATTCTTTAGAGCGGCCCTAACTTACCACAGTGTTTGATTCAGGCAACTGTGGCATTCGTCTGCTTGATACATATGTGAAAGGTACTGTAGCATATTTCCTATCATTAGGTACCCACTGCGTCAGACTCTATGGTCATGCATACTGTGGGATTTCTCTTCGCCCTTGTTACGACGGCACGTGCCCTATGCGAGGGCAGGATTTGTTGGGTGCCCAAAGAGTGGAGACATTGCGCAAGGCGCAGCGGACGCCTTAGGCGTGGAACTCGAGACGTTGAAGAAGTGGAATCCTGAACACGAAAACATAGACATCATCCACACAACCGATATATTCGCGGTGTCGTCAGTTGGTCCACTCAAAAATGCGTTACGGATGACATCGGACAGGACCAGTTTTCTGTCTTTGATTGCAACATCTGCCTCGGGCTATGAGACTTCTGTGGCGTCTGGAAGGCGCCGCCGTCTGACGTTCACTGAGGATGCAACGACGCTCAAGACCACCTTCGCGGCAACGCCAACATTAGAATCGGTTGAGATCTCCTCACCGTGTCGAGCGACATCCACGGGACAGACATCAAGTCCCAACGTCGACTCTTCAGCGTCGGATTTGAGTGATCAATCCTCAGCTACAGAAGGTCAAAGCACAGCTACCTCACCCACATCTGCGACCAATGTTGGGTCTGTAAAGCCCACTCCACCGTGCGGAGGCCTCGTAGATGGGCTACCTTTGCTTTGCAATGCGAAAAATGACGGCAAATATTTCACGAATGAAGATGCGATGAACCTTCTGATAGAAGATTTTTGCTCGAAGTATGGAGGGCAGGAGCTTCCTCCAGATGACATATCTGTGGACCTTGGTTCAGGTGAAGCAATTGATAATGGTTATCTACCGAAGTATGAACACGAACCCGATAAATCAGCTACCTCGTATTATCCGTGGGCAAGGGTAATAGATGGCTGCACAACTCCAGGGCGTGTACTCCTACCTATAGGTCAAGAGTGCCGGGACCTATTTTACCGCAACTTCAAGATGTGTGGGTGTAATGGAGGGACGGGAGGCGCTACAGTGGACATCAAGAGATGCTTCGCAATGTCTTACCGCCCCCTGCATGATATGTTTGGACCTGAGGGGTTCGAAGCGGTTTGGGGAGTTGACTACGTCAATGATTTTATTGAAGGAAGACTCCAGGGGCAAGAATACGTTACTTAGTTAGTCATAGTTCAGTCATTTAGGAGAAAACCCATCGCCTTGCTTGTGACAGTGTTTACCAAAGCGTGCTTTGCACGCGTTCACAGCGTATTATACGACGAGGACGGGACCGAAAGCGGCCAGACGTTTGGAGGGAAATGATATAGGCTTTTCGCTTGCAACGTTCCATGAGGCTTGTCAGGTAAAAACACCGAGGCCCGGTGATTAGCTCGCTTTCAAGGTTCCGCGTTTGTCAAATGTCTAGCACAGCGCTGATGTTCCTAAAGGAGAGCAAACCTGCGCTCGCCGCAATCATGTCTTATCGGTGTATCCTCTATAACCGTTTCTATACTACAGTATTCTGAGTTTACATCTGACTCACCATACAACAGCTGAAGAATGGGCTTCTCCCGAAGAACACGGTCTGATGGAATCACGGAGAGCAGATCCTTTGCAAAAACCGCCGCAGCCGAGGCTGGCCCTGCTATTTCTTGTTTTTATGCGCGGCTCAGAATCAGTCTCACAGCCCCTGACCGCGGCGTAACCCTAAGCCTCCATTTGATCAACCAAATGCCGCAGTGCAACGACAAAAACGTCCGACGTAAATGCACGGACCAACCTAGTCATTTTGTGCGCAGGGTTGAAGTACAATCCTCAAAGAAGAATACCTAGGGTTGGAGGACTCTAGGGTTATTCGTGGATCTCGGAGCTGACGTGCCTGTAACCCAGGAACGGGTGGGACTGTTGGGAATCCACGACTGCAGAGTAACGCCGAGATGTAAGTGCTGATGCAGCCAGCGTTGGCACTGGTCACCACGATAGCGACTAGAGCTTGCCTGCCGTCTACCGTGCTCACGGCCTAGGTGCTGGATAGCGAATTTCCAGCTGGTCCTCCTGAAGGGACAGCTCCTGCAGAGGAGACCTGGGTGGGCGGCGAGGTGCGGGTGTGGTAGTGAGGACCAGTTACGTTTCGGAGCAAGTGTCTTGGGATCCGGCAGGCGCAGACGGCGGACGAGCTGGTTGATGCCTCTGCGTGCCTCCTTGGCCATGCCGTGGTTTTCTCCGATGTACCGGAGACACGGTCGTTACCTGCTTGAAGCGCGTAGCCGCAAGCCTGGCAGATGAGAGCTCTCTGGTCCGCCACGTTGTGAAAGTAGAGCCCGAGGTTACGGAGCCGAGTTAGCTCCTCAGATGACGCTTCATTCATCTTACGAGGCGCAGAAAGCTGGATTACAGGCAGAGAAAGGGAGGGGATCGTGGCGTTCTTGCGATTTGAAGGTCGTATTCAAGGAAGGGAAAGGTATAAGAGGATCTTTCTTGGCTCTCTATCTCTCCCGCTTTCAAATAACCTCTACTCGCCACCTCCCACTACACTGGGATACAGGGGTTAAACGCGCTAGTATGTGCTAGCAGGGGTAGTCGATTACATCTCATTGGGCGTTAACAGAAACGCGTCGCGCTTTGGGGAGGAGGTTTCTGATTGGGCTGGATAGGAAATGGCGCGCGTTTCGCGGTCAAGTGTCAGGGGTCGGGAAGAGCAGAAATGGCGGGATGCGATTGGGCGGGAGGTGGAAACGGGCGCGCACTTCCGCACAGAATACAAGACTAGGCTAACCCTACCGTCTCAGCCATCATATAGACACCATTAAATATTATTATAAAATTAACCCTAACGTTTCGTATAAGCTTTGCAATGGTCACTCCTCCAACTGCACAAGTCTTAGCTAGCGTGATGCCCTTTTGTATCTCTTTCTCTCCTCTAGTATTTGTATGTTCTTAAATCCTCTTTAGCCAAGGCCGAATCCCCTGAACTAGCTGAGGCTGGTGACTGTCGGGCAGGCGAGAACGGCCAAGCGTCGGTGGTGGAAATTGAGCCTGATGGCCTGTCTCGACGCTGGAGTCTTGTAACCCAAAGGACGGCTTGACTCACCGCGGTAATTTGGGTGCTGTGGCGAGTGTCATGGGCGAGGCAGATATTGTAATCCACGCTACGCGTAAAACCACAAACAATTTTGCAAGGACCTGTTCATAGGGCAAAAAGTAACAGGCACTCCGGCATGTTTATGGCCAAAATCTCGGTCCAAATCAGGTCATAGCTTCACACTGGAAAGTCGGTCTACGTGGATTTTGCTCACCAGGGAGGGGAAGGAGGAGGTCCCGCTGGCGTACAAGATAATACTTTACTTTTCTAATTGAGTAATAGCATCTGCCTCTGGTGCCAGAGAATCAGAGGCTATGCTGTTAACGGGGGCCTGTGGGATTTAAAGGTAAGATGCCATCGCGTCTCTGATGTTATTCAATTCCGGCTTTCCTCTGCGCCAATGCATTGTGAATGTCGCCTTCTCCTCATCTCACTCTTGACTTTTCGAGGACGAGCTTTGTACAAGGAAACCTCGCTAGTGAGGCACGTTCTGCTTTGGTGCTTTCTGTCTGCCACTTCGGCGCTGTTTTGAGAGTTCTGGTTGTCTTTGTAGGTGTTGAACACGTGGACTTCGTAGTGCTGAACTCTGACGCGATCGACCAGTAAGATTTGCCGAGCCCTCTTATCGTATCTATCGCGGCCATGCTGTTCATTGAATTCACAGTTACGGCTGTGCATTCCGCCTATTGCAGTTTAAAAAGAACCTTATGTCGGCATGCCTGTTGTGGGTGTAGAATGGTTCAAACCTGAGTTTGGTTCGTGTGTGGGTTCGTGTGTGGCGTTCGCGGCGTCCTTGACTTGTTATGTATCCAATGGTGAATGTGACCCCTCAGACAATCGCATTGTCTAAATCAACGTTGCCCTAATGGCAAAAAGTCACCGTTATCGCGAGCGTTTAAGATCTTTTTCTTAGAACTAGTTCGTTAAGATTTTCAATCAGAGCTCAAGACACATGCATGATCCCAGGTGAAGTTACCTGAAATGAAGATCATCGACCCTCCTGTAGCTGACCCTCCACCAGTTCGCAGAACGACGTCAGACATGTGGATCACTCGCTTGCTTTACTCCGTATTCTGGGTCAGCCAAGCTCCGTCTATGCCGGATCTTAATCTATTGAAGTTTGCGATGTCACCCGTAGGGGCTTTTTGGCCGAAATCGTCCTGCATGTGGCGCAATGGGATTTATGCGTGTGACGGCCAATCAACCCGTGATGCACATTTCGCCGTGCGAGGGCTTGATCACCCTAGGACTACAATTCGCGAAGGAGCTGGGAATGGTTGAAGAATCGCCTCGGTCGATATTTTCACATTACACGGAACTCCCGCTGCCCCCCAACTTGTTTTTGGGTTACGTGTCTCCACTGATAAAGACGGACTTTTTGTTCTCTCTCACTCAAGAAGGGAGCGCTGTGAGCCACTTCGCGACAGCGACTCCAAGCCACGACGGCCTGGGACTATCCCGTCAGGCTGCCCTCACCACCTCCTTTGCGGCAGTACGTACATTACTGTCGGTGCTCTCTCTCGGACCTCAAGATGCGGCCGACTTCTATAGACACACGCCGCCCCAATAACACCGGTTGGGGGCGGGGGGGTACACCGCATACTTTATCAAACCCCCCAGGGCCTCAGATAAGCTGCTTACGACAAAGCTCCTCTTGTCTCAAATCTCTCACAACACATACCTTCCCTAGTATTCTGGGGCCTATAAGTCGTCTTCCAAGTGGTTTTCTGCCCTTCCATTACATTTTAGCCTTCGAAGAGTGGATTATTGCCCAGGACGCGTACCTATCGTGCCCTGAATCTTACCCTGCCACTTGCACCAAACCTCAACAGCTCGAGTCTGATAAAGTTGTTTCCATCAAAACAATATAGGTACAATGGGGTTGCATAACCTCCCTTCACCCCCGGCGAGAGACCCCAAAGCGGCCCTTGCAAGGAAGAAGACATCTGCCGGCACAAAGTCGACCAAGCCCGCACGACAAATCTCGAAGTGCGCCGCCTCTGCAGGAAACGCCACCCACGCGCAACACCATAACCACGCTACACAAAGTGCTGGTGTAGACGCAAGGTATAAGCGTGTCTGGAAAGCATGTGAGCGATGTCGCATGAAGAAGACAAAGGTATGTTCTATTGTTCTCTTACAGGTGTTCAGGGTCATTGACGGGCTCAGTGCAACAACGAATTTCCATGTAATCGGTGTAAGGATGATGGCCTCGTCTGCACAGCTCGTGCTAGGAAGAAGATGGAGTACAAGCAGGTACCGAAAGGGTACGTCGCCGTTGCCGTCATCTAGCACTCTCAGATCTTCCGGACCCTAACACTTTTCCCAGATACGCCGAAGTTCTCGAGAATACCCAGTTCGCACTCATAGCTACTATTCACAAACTCTACGCTATGGTCCGCAGCAACCAGTCATGGGACCAGGGCGAACCCGAGCTCAACGGTCGAGGCCAAGCCGTCATCCACGATATCGCCCAGAAGCTTGGGTGCATACGCCCCAACTCAGACATCGACTTGCCTGGACACTCTGTCTTCCATCAAGATGAGACAGGTATGCAAGGGCTTACCTTGCGAATGGAAGAACAGCAGCGCTCGGAAGATGCTAATGGCCCTGCGCCACTGTTTGGTGTCACCATACCCTCGCAGAACTCTTCCAGTACCCAAAACTTCACGGGGGCTTCGAGCGACGTGCCAGATCACTCCGTTGTCGGAACCCACTACAGGGCTGCTTCATATGAGAAAGCTACCGAAGCTAATGTGGTCAGCATGAGTACACAGAGCTTCCTCACGACAAACACTGATTTCGATTTTGGCCCGTTGCCAGATGCCGGGGCCGTGGTTCCTCCTGCTGTGGCTGGTCAATCCATCAATAAGTCAAGCTCCTATTCTCAGCCTTTTTTTTTGGTCCCTCAGTTTCCTAACTGGAGCATTGGACCAAGCCAAAATGATTCATTCACTATGCAGTTCATGCAACACCAAGTCATGCCTAAGCCCCAGCTGCCGAGCCCGGGCGAGCAACAGCACCTCATGAGCCAGGCTTGAGAAATCCTGGATGTCATGTTTGCTAGTTATTCTTGCAGAGAAAGATGCCAGATGGTCCTAATGTCTCGCATATCGCCGGTCGTCAAATGGCTGTGGTATCGGGTGTCGGCGTGGCAGTATAAAGAAAAGCGAACAAGGCCTTCACGAGAGCGGTAGTTCCTAACATAGAGCTATCTAAGCCAATTCAAATGCTGTCTACAATACGCCGTGGCACGTTGTGCGGCTTTCGTATCGAGAAATCATATTAGGGCAATGCCTCACCAGGCGAAGACTAGCTCCTTGTTTCCTCGCTTTAAACCATCGCGAGCTATACAGACTATGACAGACCAACTTACGTCAAGGGTAGCGCCTCGAGCATGGTCCTCCACTGACCTGGCACGCTTAATTGCGGCTTGGCATCGTCACGAAACTGGCGAGCAGCAACGAGTAGTTGCCTTCCGCGCTGTCCTCACGCCCGCGGCCCGCACCCTCCTACAATCGACTAGGCTGTCCTGTGCGCGCTTTCTATCCGGGACTAGGTCGGTTTGGGAGAACTTTCCCCAGCTCTCCGAGGCACGGTAGCTGCAACGGAACAACATCCTTAGGGTTAATGTTGGTGTAGGCATGGTTGAAGGTGTGGAAGCTGTGGTTGCTCATGGTGGCCAAATTTACAAGGACCAGCTCATTCTCAATATCATCCGCCGCTGCCGTACCTTCGACGTCAAAATTGACCGCCTCCCGGGGAGTGAATTCCTGCTTCGTGCTGGTGGATTATGCCCGCTCTTTTCTTTTGAGGGTGGCAGAACCCCAGCCAGGCACCGTACCTGTTAGTGGATATTGAGAGTGATAGGTATAGGGCTGGGCTACCTGGCTCGAGGTGGATATCCGCATGGAGTCCTGGGGCAATATGATACGCTACCAATTTTTGGGCGGATACTTGGACGCAGTCTTGGTTGGGGAATAAGCCAGGCACCCCAGGCTTTGGTAGATATGGCGAAGGATTCCCCCAAAATAATCTTAATGAATAAAAAAACTTTTTTCTAAATTAAGTTTATCAGGCGTGTCTCTCGAGATGGAGCGCACAGTTGATAAGACAGCGTAGCATTCACCCCTACCTATCCTGAACCGCACGCCCTTCACTCACGTCGTCTTTCGGATCCAAAGGCAGGTGGAATTGGTCTATTGGCGTTTCTTTCTCATGGCCACTCCTCTTTGCCATGGCACTAACCTCCCTTTCAGGGTTTGCATGATATCTACTTGACAGGTCAGCTCACCCTTGTTTTGCAGGTCAACACTGCAGTTGTGGGGACCTGAGTGTTAGCGGAGGTCATTGCAAAACTCTCGGGTTTTGCGTCATATTTGGGTAAACCGAGCGTTGACTTTATGCGGTTGGATCATAGCCACCTCACCCTGACGTTCATGATCGCGGGGTAGATGCCTGACATGCTACACTCAACTTCATAATGCCCAAAGTGACCCCTTATTTTGGGGTTGGTGACGACTTGACTTCCATTAACACCTCAAACATCATATCCAGAGTTCCATCACCCGTCAGTGAATGAGCTTGGTTTGAGGAATCCATCCTAAGGCTCGATATGGATTATAATTTGCTCTCCACGCCGTCGTGGTGCTCCGCCGATTTTGCTCTTGTCCCTGTACTGTTACCGCGACAGCCCCCGTCTTGTCACCCCGTATAGTATGAAATCGACACTGATACCAGAATAGATTGGAACCGGTGACCCGTCGATCGCCGACGAGCTCGCAGAAGTGCAGCGATATCTGGAGTCTGGTGACTTGAAGCACACAATGCACTCCACTGGCACGACACTCGGTGAGTCTTCCTGATTGCATGCTCCGGAGACAGAGGACGAATTTTCGAGGCTGACGAAAGGACTTGCTGTCCATCTGCATGTCCAGAAGGTAGCTGGAACGACGTCATGACAGCGATCGGTAAGGCACATGCTGTGGTTCATCAGCGTAATGTGGCGAGGATTCAATCGTCAATCACTGTCAGTACCAGGTGAGCTTGTTCATCCGCGGTCCATGGACTACTCATTTGAATTCGCAAGATGCTTACGCCATGTGGACAGAACCGATAGATAGGAGACAGCGGAGGCCAAAGTGGGCCCGGTCGAGGGGGCAGCCTGAGTGGATTGCTTGGAGCCTAGGGAGGAATATTAGGAAGAGGATGGCGACTTCGAATTTGATCCTTGTGGTCAGCGTAACGATACGTATGATTCGTACGGTTATGTCACTTTCGTCTAGTAGAGACGAGAATAAAGCTCACATTTCCCCATCCAGCGTGTCAGGTACAGAGTCTAGCGTCGCTTCAGTGTGCGGTGATCCAACTCATGTGCATACAGAAGTACATAAGTGAGTATAGCTAACTAGCTTGCGGAAGCTTTCGTGCGAAGCCATGGTATGCGTCTTGTTGACTAACGGTGCACTCACCGCAGGCAGAACTAGAACAGGCCGATACTTCATTATTGCTCAGTTCGATGGTGCCATCGACATGGGTCTTTAAGTTGTATGGACTAATAGGGCGGAAGATGGCGATTTTTGTTAGGTCTCCTCGTCCCGATTTATTCGCATTGATTCAATTGGGGAGCGTGGAGCCTAACAGCTCGGATAAAATCGTCTGCTTGTCAGGCCCCGGCATGGTGTTCAGAACATGCCCCGAACCCAAAGCTGTTGAAGATCATGCTAGAAGCAAATCGAAAGGCCAGGTAAGCAAAAATCGTTCGCGCGCCAGTTACGTCTGAGTAATTTATAATTCCCTCCCAGCGTACCGTCCAGTTCCCGGCAGTCCCCCCTAAATACAATCGACACTTCAGACGAAACACACTAGCGGCCAAGATTTACTTGTTGCATAGGATATACTTTGACCTGAGCTACCACTTCCCAATACCTCCCTCCCTATGCCATGTAAAAATTGGCGGAATTGGTCGAAAACTACCTGTTTCCAGTCAAGTACAGTAAGGGACAAATCGGGAAAGTATGGTGTCGACATGTAGGTCGCTCAGTAAACCGCAGTACAAGTCATCAACGAGGCACCTCCGCGAGCAGTCATGTATTTAACTCTCTACAACCCGCAGACTTCTTCTAGACCTTGGGGAAGGACACATGCACTTCATAGATCTAGTAGTGTTTTGCACTTCTTTAAAAGAGTTGTTTCTGTATCGAAGAGAGGCATTCGATGAGAGGCAGTCTCATGTGCAGTGTTATTAGCTCTGTAGTTGTGCTCTTAGCCATACTGGGTTGGCTCCTTGTGATCCAAGGCTGGCGGCGCCCTTATCAAAAACTTCCTGTTTATGTTGTACCAAGATTTTGGCCTTTCGGTGGCGAATTGAAGAGGGTTCCTGAAGAACGTGACTTGTGTGGCGCGATAATTGGTATCGAAGCCTGTTGACTCTGGACTGTCTCGCTGCGTATCGGCAAGAACGTCGTTTTCGTTCGCGAATGCGACGCTTACAGATATCCCTTGCTTTGGACGACCAGGCACTACCTACTGAAATAAGACAACAGATAGCTTTATTTGTATCTTAATGCTCTCATACCCTAAGAACACATATAGCGAGTATTGTCGGTAATGTAGATATGCAAAGAAGGCGATCGAATGACGCCAGGGCCTCTAAGGTACAGACACATATGGGCGAAGTGGTTTCCCACTAGATATATGCTTTTTTGCGAAATTTGCATTCGTGATTATCTCTCATAGAAACAGTATACGTTCTTGTCCGACAAGCCGCCAACGCTCGTTCCGAAACCCCCAGTGTGTGATCGTGTTGTGGGGGCGGCTGCCTCCAGCACAGCCCACCAGTTTGCGAATAGTTCACCACCCTCCGATAGAATTGCTCAACTCGGAAGCCTGACTCAAAGCAGCCATAGCTATCGGACCGAACGGAAGAGTGAGCCAGATAGCAGTTTGAAGGGCTTCGAGGTTGTGATGGCGTCTTTGATAGTGAATTTGTTGAATTTGACGGGTCATAATGATTCATCACGACATTGGATTTCCGGGTAATCACTGACCGAACCGGCCGCGTATATCTCCTAGTTGCTGCCTACCCTGGCCTAAACTCAGTGTTCCCGCCCAAAATTCCTCGGCGTTCTCTTTTTGCGATATCGCGAGTATCCGGAATCTACAGGGAAGCTTGCTCTATTCATCTAATGTTATTAGAAAACCATCTAGGCTTTTATTCACTGCAGACCTATAAGAAGGGATATTTTCGTGCGGTTGCTCACAAGACTGCATGCTTGGGTGGAGGTGTCCTCAACCCTATATCTACAGTACCACATTTCCGATGGGCATCGCCGGGATCACCTGAACAGCTAGCCGCCTAAACAAAAAGATGTGCAAGAAAGAATTGATTCGGCGCCCGATAATCCCGGACACGGCTGGACCCTGCGAGTGATAGTATTGCCCCAGCCGACTCAGCGCAGACTGCTGTGTCTGTCGACCCGGGAACTGGAGGCAGTTGGTAGGACGGACGCCAGAGGACTAAAAGGCAGAAGTAGTACAGCATACTAAGAATATCTGGTTAGGGCTTTTCCTATCCGAATTACGTTCATGAAGTAACATACTGTGTAAACGGGCAGATTTCACGCCGCTGATTGCCAAGGTCCAGTGCTGTGTCTCTCCAGAGGAGACATTGTCGGTATGTGTCACTTTGATAGTTTGGATTGTGTGTTATGTCGACTTTCGGATTTTTTATGGTGGTAAAATATCGGTAGACTATGCCGATGAGTCCGTATGTGAGCAGAGAACTGGAGGGAGCGTTCCGGTAAGCGGGACCCGTTGGGAGTGGACCGCGGAGAGATAGTACTAGGTCACACAGATGTCAATGGTTGCTACCACATGCTCAGTAGAACCTTTAGAGATACGTACAAGTATCCAAGCAATTATCTGATTCTCGCGATGTATCCAGGGCGAGTGGTGATGCCGAACAAGGGGTCGTGTTCGGTCAAGTAGCCAACCATGAGGCGGACGAACCTGCCGGCAGCACACTTGTGAGTTGTGCCCGCAAATATGCTCTGTATAGGACTTACCGGGCCAGGGCAACTGCGCTGGACATAGCAGCCCCGTACTGGAGCGGCTCCGACGTTTCGGCATCCAGGCTCTCTCCCGGCTGCATTATACTCGCCATGCGCTTTACTCCTTCATCCGCCAGTTGTGATGCATCCGCGTACTGCCCGATCCCGAGTTGGTGTAGAGCTAGCAGACCACACGCGTGGACGTCAGGCACACACGCAGGGGCTTCGGAGAGTAGCTCTCTGCATTCGTCGAAGAGGCGGTTGCCGAGGCTTGCGTAGGTGCTATGGCTGGTGTCGTAGCCACCCAGCGCGCGGCAGCCTAGGCATGATATGATTCGTACTAGAGCGGGGGAGCAATGCTTTGTTTGCTGAGTTAGGTAGTCACTTGTGAAGTGACTGCGCTGCATGGCCGGGAATGGGGCGGCGTGCCAGGTGAAGAAGGCGTCTGTGAGATCGAGAACGAGGTTTGGGGGTAGAGATATTTGCTTAGTGGAACCGGAGCCGCAAGAACCGAGGCAGGGAGGCACTTCCGTAGAGGCGAAGGCATCCTTCGCGGGGCAGTCTTCGTTGGGAACCTGCTCCATCGTTGGCCCTGACAAAGCACTGTGAGGGCTAAGCGATGGAAATCTGGTCACTGTCGACACGCTATGCTGATGTTCTGAAACGAAGGAAGAGGAAGACGAATCAGAGGGTGTCTCCAACATCTCCTGTGGTTCGGAACGGGATCCTTTTGTCACTACGTCCGGTTCATGGGAGAGGCAACGGTACGGTGGGACATGGTTGGGGACCAGCTTGAAAGGTGACGCTAAACTCGACACCTCGGGACTCCAGGTAAAGGTTGCTTGGCCAGGGGAAGATGAGAAGTGCGTGGGAGTAGTGTGGTCCTCCCGCTGGTCCGTACTGTTGCTGTCATGGCTGCTCCCGCCGATGCCAGTGTCGAAATGAATT
This sequence comes from Tetracladium maxilliforme, assembly GCA_037074925.1. Lineage (NCBI taxonomy): Eukaryota > Fungi > Ascomycota > Leotiomycetes > Helotiales > Tetracladium > Tetracladium maxilliforme. The sequence goes on from JAYRCL010000021.1 coordinate 28,327, forward strand.
GCCAACCGGTTAGCGATCTGCTGAACCGGCTGTTTTCGCTGAAGGAGCTCGAGAATCTCGTCAGATCTCGTTCCGGAAGCCAACGCGTTAAGTATAACGGAGATGGCCTTGTGCATCCCTTGCAATCGCGCTATCTCTTGTCGAAGTTGAGCCTTGGTTAATTTCACAGGCTCCTCCTGTATACATTCGATGTTGGTCTGCTTGCATCGGTAACATGGTCGTTTCTTGTCGCACTTATTCACCCTAGCATTAGCTCGGGTGTCAGACCCTTATTGTCCCACTGTACTCACGCGGGTTCGTCTCCGTGCGCAGGCCTGGCACGCCCTTGAAGACCGAGCAGACACCATGCTGTCCATGGTGGTCTCGTTCGCCATTGCTATCTGGGAAACAGGGGCTGCGCTAGGTTTAATGAGCTGGTAAAGAAAGCTCAGGGTTAATAGATGGCAGTGTCCTCAAACTAGAGGGTGCTGCTTAGATGACGTTCCATCTAAAGACATCGTGTAATGGTGAGTTCAGAAACACGAAATCAATCCCGACATACAGGAGTGCATGCAACGGAGGAATTTCCGGGCGTTTATGGTTGGCCCATTGGCCGTGGGTACGTCAGGTTGTGGTGAGGGGTGGAAAAGAGTCAACCCAATTCTAATGCCGGGAATGTGCAGCTAGAGCCATTCTATGACGCGCTGAGGAGGGAGTTCACTTACACTGGGCTGCGGCGGTCTGCCGACGCTTAGCGCGAGGGGCAACGAAGACCCCCGTTGGCCTCTGACATAGAGATGTCTGGTTCTACCAGACCTGTCAGTTGGTACAGATGAAGTTGCTGATGGTACGCAAAGCCGGGGCGCATATCAAGGCCCGTGACCCCAAGTCCACGTCAAAGAGTTCACTGACCTCTATTAACCTATCTTCAGCACCGTGACGAATTCCCTCGAACCAAAAAGCTGATTTGGAGTTCGCCGATGGTCCCTGTGTTAGATGGTGGAAAGCCAATCAAAATTCACTGGAGGCACACCCGGCCCAACCTTGACATATCCTTCTCTGTGGTCGCCTCTGCCAGGTCCCCCAGCTCGCAGCGCGTTCGCAGACAGAGTTGCGTGTTTTAGGATCACTACTCCTCCACGGTACGGGCGACAGGAGACGAGTCTGTCTTTGACCTGCAGTGTTTGCTAGCACCTGTCGTGGCGTGCTGTGAGACTGGGGCACTGCGCTTGTCGGGAAAGAGGTCGTTCCGTTCGACCACTTGTCGTTGTGGGATGTGGCAAACATTGTCACGATAATGGGCGAGGAGGAAACCTAACCCTCACACTAACCACGGAGTCGAGGTGGGGATGCATGCTGCGGTGTTGTTGCTGCGCGCGTCGGCGTTTTGTCATGTGTGTGCAAGCTCTCAATGTTGTGAGGTCTTCTCCCGCATCCTGCTAGCAGTACTTGGGCCTCCACAAGGCCCATCAGGTTGGGGTGAAGCAAGATGGCTCGTGGAGGCTGTTGCCATCAGAAGCCGGAGTGCCGATGATTCTTTTTATTCTTCGCGGGACTGGTTCTTCCACTTCGACTTATACCCTCGGATTATAGAAGCCGACATAATACTTCGGGGCCGGTGTCGCAATATGCCCTTGTGATAGCTCGTGAGCCAGCAACGCGACTGATACGGAGTGCAAGCGAGTGTATCTTCGGCCCGGGGAAACATGTCGTCCACGGCCCGCATCAACACTCGAATCCGGGCTTCGCTTGCTGCGGTGCTGCGAAGCAACTCACCCCTTCACACCCCAAGCAGATGATCCTTCTTATACATATTGGGCCCCTCAGAGGCATTCTCCACATGTTGTGATGATATCAAAGGGTGGGTTGAAAAGTCGTCGAAGCCATCCCGTATGCTCCAACCAGGGCGTTGTATCGCTATCCTTGGTGCAAAGTGTTCTTCGCCTTCTCGTTGCATGCGCGTCTCAGACATATACGATTTATCCTCGGCGATCTCGTGGGCGTTGAGAATATGGCCACCATAGGGTTGGCGGGGGGGTAGGGCGGCGGCAACCCTACCTCGACCGGACCGTCCCTGAGAGGCAGGTAAAGAAGCGGATAACTTGTAGCTGATGGAGTTGACAGTTGCAGCACAGGCTGCTTCCCTTGAGACTCCGGCTGTACCGTAGGCAGAGACGTAATAATGTTGAAAAAGGCCTACATTACTATCGAATGAAGGAGAGACAACGCCCCTCTTCATGTTTGATGTATGGATATAGCGTACTTATGTCGAAGTTTGGCACTAAGTAGACGGAGTAAAATTAAGGATACTTTTTGAATGGAATAAGGGGGTTAGAATTCGAGATAAGTGACCCTAAGGAAGCCACTGGGCGTAATAAATTTTATGTGTGTATCTACGTATAGTTAGTCCTAATCTAACTTATCTTGTAGCTAAGGAATTATAATATATATACATAGAGCAATAATATTATACCCTAGTAGTCCCGTACGCTAGACAGAATTACACATGGCACTCAGACTTTGTTTTCAATTCGTAGCTTATCAATTGTGTGGAAATGCTTCTAACCTTTGCGTCTCTTAATTTCAACCGTTGACGACAATGCCACCGTTAGGGTGCAGCGTCTGCCCACTGAAAAGCGAACTCTCCTTGCTAGCAAGGAAGACGTAACTTGTAGCGACCTCCACTGGCTGGCCAAATCTACCCATAGGTGTCGAGTTTCCAAGTCCGTGGCCCTTCTGAGACTCACTGCTGACTCCAGTCGCAAGAAGAGGGCTCCACACAGGGCCTGCGGCGACAGCATTGACTCGGATGTCCTTTTTCACCAGCTCGTTCGATAGAGCTCGCGTAAAGGCAACGACAGCCCCTTTACTGGTGGCGTAATCGAGACGAGAAGGAACTCCAATGTACGAGTCGACTGAGGCGCTGTTGATGATACTGCCACCGGCAGACATGAAGGGTAGGCAGTGCTTGGTAAGGTAAAAGTAAGAGTCCACGTTGGTTCTTAGGGTCTTGATCCATTGCTCGCTACATGTTGGTTAGATGGGCTGTTTAGTTACTAGGGAAGGATGATGCTGCACATACTCAGAGATTCCACTAATGTCCTCCTGTTCCTGCCGAGAAGCAGCGTTATTGACGAGGATATCGACACCACCAAGTGCAGTGTTGACACGGGAAGCAACCTCTTTGCAGTTCGCGGAACTGGTTAAGTCGCTGGCGATGAGCTCGACACTGCCGCCGTTTTTCTCAACTTGCTCCTTGGTATGCTGCGCATCGGCCTCTTCGGAAGGGAGGTAGATAATGGCGACTTTGGCCCCTTCCATGGCAAAAAGAATGGCAATGGAGCGGCCAATACCAGAATCCCCTCCAGTGATCAAGGCTCTCTTATTCTTGAGTTTGTGGGAAGCTACATAGGCTTCCTGATCGAGATGCACCTTTGTTGGCTTCGGGCCCATGTCACGCTCCAAACCAGAGGCAGATTGGCCTTTGCCATCGTTTCTGGTTGGGTCGAGAGCGGTGGCGACCTTGTGAGCTTTGTCTTTGGCGGTATCCATGGTGATCAGGCGTTTGAATACTGTTTCTCGACAGTGGACGGTGTGCTTTGTTTGAACTCTTAAGTTGAAATTTCCTGGTTGTCTTGAGGAGCGTTCGGAACCTCGAACATCAGAGAGCAAGGCCTACTTCTTATACAGCAACATAAATATTGGCACGCAGGCAATTACCTCAAGCCCCAAGTGCTACTGAGCTTACCATTTCATCATTCACATGTCGAGGACCACAGCAATCGTGAGAAACCAAGGATGTAATGGTGACATGACAATAGATGTGGGATCATTACTTCAAAGGTTTCCGGAGGGTGTGAAGTCGGATATGGCCTATACTGATATCGCTTTGGACACTGGTACTTCATCGGTGTATTCAGACCTATTTGGCTCTACGTGAGGTCGAAGACGAACACGAGAGAACTATGACTGCCGATATCGTGTAAGTGGACTGCATGTGGAGTCTCAATCTTGGCAAAATCGAGTAGCTACCAATACCGGGAGGCAATGGCACACTTGTACAAACCAATGTGACAACATCGGTCGATTCAAGTCGGAAACTTTAATCAACATGATGTAATGCAATTGTGTCACATGAGGCTCCTTTTCTTCGTGATATACCTATAATACCGGCAGTACGTTGCGTCAGGGGAACATCACATCAGGAATACATCAACCGAACCATCAGGGAGACGTCAGAGGAACGTCATTTCGGCCCTTTTGCTTGAATATTGGCTTCGCGGAATAATTTTCCCTGGGTACATATCACGTAGCGTAAGTAGCCGCCGTTGTAGGCAGCCTATCCTTATATCAGAAGACCATCTCCGGACGTCAGCACCGGTGAGCATATTCAAGATGGCCAGCAGCTGCTTGCCACGGGCACTAAAGCCGAGGGTCTCTCCGCCAATATCTCCAAGTGTCTAGACAAAGGACTAAGCCCAAGGAGCTGTGGACATGTACCAGAGCTTTTTGGTGGGTAGAAGCGTCGTCTTGGGAACGCACCATCCCAATCGCCGAGCCGGTTGGCGGGCAATAGCATGAGAGTCTGTTAAGAGATATCCTTTGTGAATACCTAGCTGTTGCATTTTAGTGGCAGTCCTTTGATTCAAAAAGAGTAGAAATCACAGGGATTGGCGGCACCGGCTTCTTCTGGCTCTCCACTGCCGGTTGAACGGCGTCAGGATCAGTCCTTTCTACGACAATATGGCTATGCCGGAGGATAACAATACAATACCCCAAAGTCTGCCAGAGACACCAAGGACAGAGCCCTCTCAGTCGATCCTCTAGCATTTTGGAACGCAAAACGTGCAACTCATCCGATTCGAGAAACGCTAGCGCATATTGTACCGCTGTGGTGGACACCGCCATTGGTTGCCGTCTTGAGGCAAGATTCATTAGTCGGTAGCATTTTAGAGATCTAAAGGGAGTCTTAATAGCGCGGAAACTCAATTGTCAAACACATGGGTATAGTCATGCATACCTGCATTCGCATCGGAAGACTGCAAAATGCTCTACCGTTGAAGACTCCGGACCATCGCCACAGGAAAGATCAAGCATAAATGTCGCCCGGATATCCTGGGGTGCAACATCCGCATCCGTTCCGTCGAGGTCGCGTAAAGCTGGCGCACGGAGTTGCTCGTCATTTGTCCCTTTCACAACGCCATGGAAAAAGTTTCTTGGAGATGGCCTTTAGCCACGCGCCACGATTTGCTGAGCCGTTAGTACCCGTTGAAATTCAAATACTAATAGTGAAAATCCGAAACATTCAATGCTCTTGACAGCTTTGTGCGTTTGGCGATCGTCGCTTCGAAGCTAATTCCCATCCGCTGACGGGTTCATGCCGTATGCCAAGAACGAGCTACTCAAGCAAAGTCGTGGCTTGCCCCTCTGACGGATGCCAAGCAAAAATTGGAGCCCCTGGGGTTTCACATCACGCGGCGTTCAATCCAGGAATCGTAGAACATGGCAAAACTTTCGTCTAGTACGATGATACACACAATCAAGGTGAGCGAAACGTCCTCATTGGCACCTGTTGTGATGGAAATCACACCTCCTTGAGTGAGTTGTTTCTCGGCCGGCTGCGACGAGCAACTTTGTTTGACGTCATTTTATGAAGCAGCCGAGACAAAGAAGTCGCATTACGCGTAGCTTTCGACGAACAACTCAGGAATCATGGCCATCACGTGTTGAGGGGGGAAAGATTAAAATACCATGCAGTTAACTCCGGGTAATCGAGGCGACCCAATACCTATATACCTGCAGCCCTCTAATTACTGCGTCGATGTTGCAGCTTCGCAACTTCCGGCTTCAAGCCTTGACGGGGTTACTGTTTCGTTCATCGTGGGCTGGTCGTTCTCCGGTCGGCCAAGCCACTGAGGCGGTTGGACAGGCGAGAACATACCATCGTCGGATGACTGTACCGAATCCATGGGTCCAGGCGGAGCAGGAGCCATCGTGTCATACCGCTGACTCGGATCTTGGGGTTGGTCACGGTTTGTATGCCGGGATCGGGATTCCCTGCCATCGCGGATCAGCGATGACCTTTGGCGTAATAAATTCGAAGTGCTGCCCCGCAACCATGCCGCGCGCGGGGCGCCGGGGACGTTGAGCACATTGTTTTCACGCAGGCTGAGATTGTTCGCAGCGTCGGAGCTACCCTGTCGTTCTGGCTTGGGTTTTGGCGCGCAGTTTCTGTTGCAAAGCGGGCAGCACGCACGGCGGCTAGTCAACCAGAGGTCAACGCAAACAGCGTGGAATACATGGCCGCATATTAATGCTCGAACATCGTTATCATCTTCCAGTGTGCTGATACATATCGCGCAAGTATCCCCGGGGGTGCTTGGGCATTCGGGATTGGGCATAGCATCCATGGGCCCATCTTCATCTGAGTCATTGCCATTTGGTCCCCTCGGTTGCTCCTGAAGCGAAGTCTCCTTTGTTCCTGATGTCTGGCCGGGATTTGCAGGTTGTTTGGTCCCGGGTTCGGTCTTCTCGACGTCTTTGTTTCCCACCCTTTCGGATAGCGTTGCGGTGGTAGAATTGTCAGCTACGTCGGACGGCCGTCGCTGCTCGGGTGATTGCCTGCCTTTGGATGAGATGTCGAGAACTATGCAATTGGTGTCGCGGGTGCCACTCCCCCGACTAGCCGGGACGGATACTCCGCCAGGGGTTGGTAACCCTTCTCTGGTGCGCTCCGCCGCCCAGCTTCTGTACTTCATCATGGGGAATTGTTCGTTGACCTCGTCCACGGTCATAAATCTCTCTTCGCGGCGTCGCCGATGGAGACGTTGCACAGTCTCCCTGGTGACGCGCCCATGGTTGTCGTCGGTCACCCCGACCCGGTTGCGAGCGTTGTACCGCAAGCAACGTTTGACACCGATGACAATCCTGCATGCGCTTGTTAGCCGTACGTGGCAAGGAAATGAGGTTTTGATTCCGCGTCTAATGGCATGGGCCAATCCCTGTCAGCTCGCAGAGTTTTTGGATGCTTACCCGAAGCTCAAGAGCACGACACCAAAAAAGGGGGCGATAAACAGAAGCCGAGAGTCAGACTTGTCGTGCTCGCCAAAGTTACCGGAAGACTCCTTTGTCCCCGATGCTTTTGGTATTGGTGGGCTGTGAACGTCTGTCGTCGTGCTTAAGACTGGGTGGGATGGTACGGGCGTGGCCTCCGCGACGACGGGAAACTGGCGCAGAACTTGACTGGCCATGGCCACCTTTTTTTTTCCCCCAACTACTTTCGACTCCAGTAGAATTTGTACCGACACTTACGCTTGCCAAAGCAAAACTCTCTTCGGAGAGGAGACGGCTTGCCGTATCCCTGTGGTTGGAAATCAACACCACGGGTGATCCAACCAGGAAGTAGCAGCGGGGCATACAATGCCTTCAATCGTACAGTCGGTTGCAACCAATCTTTGCGTCCTTATTGTAGAACCATTGCAGCCGGCGGAGGAATGCAAAGAGGCTGCCAGGCCGCGATGGGCGATGGAGACAAGTGCCTTTGGTTCGCGTTGTCCTGATGCTGGGGCGTATCTGACGTGCAAGAGGGCACGGGAGCTTAAATGCTGCTTAGCTTTTTATGGTTGTGCATTAAAGATAAAATTATTATACAACCCAAAGGGCAGAGACAGAAGAAGTGGCGAAGGCGACCTTGGCATCGATGTATCGAAGCGTGGACAGATCACCACGTCTCGCCCAGTACGGTACCCAAAGTCAAATGTACTGGAAGGAATCCAAGTCGAGGATTGGCAAATGACGGACGCAATGCCTTGAAAGGAACGGTATTCCAAGTTTTAAGCCATTCCATCTTGAAGCCTCTTGTCCCGTGAGTTCACCCCACGGAACCCACTACGAGTGGCCATGAATATGTGCGGTGGGGGAATGTCCAGGCATCGTTGATTGGCCTGTTCCTGAATATGTGCGGTGGGGGAATGTCCAGGCATCGTTGATTGGCCTGTTCCTTGCCCACGACCAGCATCAACCACAGTCATGCCAAGTCGAGCCAAGCCCTCTGTGTCCCAGACCAAGACGGACCTTGTTTGCCACTTCTGCTATGCGTCGGCAGATTGGCGCAGGTAAAGTTGGACAACCTTACTACCTCAGTTCGCCACAGTATGTCCTGTCGCTGTGCATTCCGACACTAGAACTGAGGTGACCTCCGCCTCTTCCCGACCCTCCCTCACCGTAACATGACGCAACCACGCCAACGAACCAACCATAGACGCCTGGAGATTCCTCCGATGCACATAAATCTGTCCCTAGGAATAGGGTGCGTGTATGGAGTCTATGGCATTTTTATCAAATGCGCGGTATGCGACTGCACACCGAATTCGACTAGAAACCAAACATATTCTCGTCTTCCACGTAACCCCAGTCTGTCATAATGAGATTAGTTGAGTGCATTGTGTCACGGAATATAGTCCAGATCATAACTGACCTTTCAGCGCAGGCAAAGCTGCCTTTTGAATCATGGCCGGAGGTCCGCACAAGAACGCAATGGAATCGTCGGACGGAGGGAACAAGTGCTGCTTGATTTTATCCTCATCCACATGACCCGTCAATCCACCCCAGTCGTCACTTGCATGGCTGAGAACATGCGTAATTTGTAGCTGGCCTTTGGAGCTGTCCTGAAAGTGTTTCAACTCATCTCGCATGAGGATGTCCCCCTCGGTTTTGTTGGCGTCAATAACCCTCATCTCGGTTTTGTCTTCGGGGGTCATCATGATACGAGCAATGAGGGAGTATCCTGGAGTGATACCTGAGCCTCCCAGTACTAGCGACACACGCTTAACCGTGCGCTCCTTGCCCTCGATGGTGAAGTTCCCGTTGGAATTGTAGACGATGTCGCCTGTTGGACCACGGACTTCCACTTCTTCTCCGAGCGGAATACAATCGAGGATGTTAGACATGGCACCTCCGGGCTGACTATCGTCTGGGAAATACGTTTTGACCGTCAGGTCGAATGTCCCGTTTCCATCTTCAAACTTCTGGTCAACACCGCCGACATGGTCTTTGCCGTTATTTGCTGCTGGCAACAGAGGGCGTGTTGGCGTATAGCTTCGAACTAGCATCTTGTCCTTTAGGTGAAAGCCGATAAATATATGCTGACAGGTTCCCAAGCCGAGGTCCGGTTTACCGCCTGGTAACTCAAACGTGTACGTTCTCGAGTCGTTTGAGATTTCCTGTCTGTGGATGAGCTTGACGGGCACCCATCGATGTTTCTGGAGCACCATCTGTTCGTCACCTTTGGAAGATGATTGTTTCTCTTTTGCTGCAGCTTCGGCGTTCTCCTTGATGAAGTTTGCCGCATTCTCTGTGACTACGCCGAGAGCGCACTCTGTGCTCGCGATTAGCGCCCTGCACTGTTTACCTTGCGGAGAACAAAGTCTTACCATTGAGCTTCTGGTTTGCAAAGTCATCATGTATAGATGAGAATTCGTCAGTCGTATCTTGGTGGACCTTGCCAGCATGTCCCATAATCGTAGCCGGTCCTCCGGGGTGCCAGCTTAGAACACTTGTCGCATCATACACCTTTCCGTCCACTACTATCCAACAGTCGTCGCGGGTACTGTGTTTCTCGATTTCCTCTCGAGTGAACTGTTTCTGGGGAGCCCCGGATGCTTGCTTGATTTCGGCAATCTTGTTTTCGGTACTGGGTTTCATCCAACCACCTTCCCCCTGACCAGGCTCGGCGGGGTGACGGAACAATATTTGCGGCACATCAGACTGTTCTGCGTAGCTCTTCTCCATTCGCACCACGTACCAGCTGTTGTTCATCATTCCCATGATATTCCAGGTGGGATCCCGGGGTTGTGTGTTTTTGAAAACATTGAAGCACCGTACGGTGATGCTGGTAGCGTTAAGAAGGTGGAAGAAATCGACGTCAACATGCCAGTGAATCCATGCCCAAAATTTGTTCCCGTGCCGGATTGGGGCGTCAGGGAAAGTTCGGATACAATACAACCACGTCTGGCCATCGTCTAGGGAGATTTCAACACGTTGGACCTCGTGTCCGCCACCATCATAAGCGATTCCTGCAATTCGATAGCTGTTCCCTTTGCGTATCATCGTCAATGGGATTGTTTCTTTATGGGCGGGCTTAACGATGATTGAGTTGAGATTCTGCTCGTTGCAGGCTGTATCTGGATGTCGAAAGAGCGTTTCAGCGAATGGTCCATCCTTCTCCGTGATGAATGACGGTAGCACCCGATTATCCCAGACATGATAATGAGAGTCGTTCTCCTTGTCGCTAATCCAGATGCGGCGTAACCACTTGACACACCGACCCCCAACATACCCTGGGATCATCAGTCGTAGAGGATATCCGTGGTCTGGCGGCAGGGGCAGATCGTTCATTGCGTAGGTCAGCATGACATCGTTCTGCGGTCCCATGGCGTATTCAAATGGTATAGATGTCGCATATTTGCCTTCGCTAAGCTCATCCGCGCCCTCAAAGTTGACCCAGTATCGCTTCTTATTCAGGGTGGGCAGCGTCTCAGGAACACCTGCATCAAGCAATATGTCCCTTAAAAGGGCCCCTTTCCAATATGCGCAGCTGATTGCCCCAGCACCCCAATTGAAGCCCTTACTTCTCTTGATGAGATTGAGCTCCTTGCGTCGGTTTCCATCGCATGCCAGTGCTATTGGAATGTTGATACTGTCGAAACTTTCAATGTCTTCCATAGAAAACGTACTGACTTTGCCGTTATACTCGACATCGAGTTGGTAAAACTCCCAAAGAAGCCTCGGAACGGCACCATGGTTTCTGACATAGTGAAGTCCGTTGGGCGTGATGAGGCCAGCGCCGAAAAGGTCGCTGAGGTCGGATTCGGCGTTGAGAGGGTGTTTTCCCGTCAGGCGGATCAGGTGGGACGAGCGAGGGATCCAGTTGTCTGGGCTAAACTGGTCCTTCTCATCGATGGATGTATGTATCAACTTTTGTCTCTGTGGTGACTTGCCGGCTCCATCGTTCTCTGTAAGATTGCACACATAGTTCCTTTCGTGGTCGAGCACTCGGAGAAGGGTGAGCTCTTGTGCCGAATACTTATGTTCCAGTGGCTGGTCCTGGGATTTATCTTGCTGTTTCTGGTCTTTCGACTGATGCTGCCCTTTTTTGTTGATCAAATCATCCAGGGTCTGGTCGGTTGCGTAGGCGTCGTTGTGCTTGTCCTTGTCGGCATCTCGCCGCCATTCATGCTCCTGCTGCGGACTCCTCTTGTCGCTCTTTCTGTCCTCTCCATTCATAATGTTCTTGCTTTCTTCCTGGGTCTTCTGTTCCTCTTGCTGCTTCCTCCGCTTCACGTTGATGGGCCAATCCTCCTGGTTCCTAACCCAGTCTTCAGTGGTATCAAGCACATATCTCCAACCACGAGACTTATTCTCAGGGTGGCGAAGGTGAAAGTCCTACTATCATGTCAGCGGGTGAAACTTGCAGGTGACGTTAGAGCCCTGGAAATATCGTCAGCGACAACTTACAGGCTGATGCTCAATCAAATCACGAAAGTTGACTAACTCCCCCGTTGAGACCTCGTTCCTGAGTTCATCGCGAGCTCTTTGTGCTTGCTCAATTTCGGCGTGATAGTCTCCTTCGCCAGTCAGTCCGGGGACTCGGTTGTTGCTGTTCCTGTATCCAACACGGTGCTGATGCCCTGCACCCCAATCTGGCTCGTTGGCAATGTCCTGTTCCGAGCTGCCCGGGTGATGTTGGACGTTGGACGTCCATTGTTTGTAAGAAGCCATATCAGGGTGACTCGCTCTCTCTCTCCTACAAAAAAGATAACTCTTCAATTCGGACGAGGTTTCGTGAGAACCTGCTTCAAAGCGTCCTGCATGCCAATTTTGCTTACCTAACACGGCCCGGACAAGAAGTGAATGACGCAAACAGCTGCACCTTAGCTTCGGGTAGCCCCCGCGGATTCGCGAACATACCTGACCCGTCAGTCTGGCGTCACCCAGACCCTGCTTAGGTAGTTTACATTTATTACAACCAGGAGCATTTTTGTGGGGTTAAACCGTCTTTTTTGTCCGGGCCATTTACACCACTCTGTCAAGCCTCAAGGATATGGGAGACGGCCTAACAGTATAGCTTGGAGAGATATCAGGCTCGAGGGGTCAAAAGCGAGCATAAAAGACTTTCGGGCTCCATTCAGATATCGCATCAATATTGGGAACAAAAGTTATTCCCTACATGGGAAGATTCGGCAACTCGGCACCTTGGCACCTGAGACCAATGCATAGCAGCCGCCTACAGGGAGCCCATGATTCAGGAATACACACAACGAAAACTTGTCATTCTCTAATATTAATGGTTGCTGAACTGCTTTGGGGACTAACGGTTGCGGCAAGGCTGTTTTGAATACTTTACACGCGGCGGAGCTTGTGTGGACGGCCCGGCAGATCTTTTGGGAGGCACATCACGAACCCGCCAGGCTTGTGTGTCACTTCTTTGCCTTGGCCTTGCTCTCCGTATGGACCGTATTGCTATCTCAACCTCTCTGGAGGCTGCCTGCCGGATTGATTGATTGCGGTGGTGTTTTCTGGACGGCACGCAGCGTACTTTTTCCTTATGTATTTGCCGAGTTAATAAGCTGAGTAGAGATGGCATAACAGGGCGACCGTTTGTATCCCAATACCTACATACCGACGGTCCTCTCACTATTGCTTCGATGGTGCAGCCTGGCAACTTTCGGCCTCAAGCTGTGACGGAGTTGTTGTTTCGTTCGCTGTGGACTCGGCCTTCTGGGTCGTGGGCTGGTTGTTCTCCGGTGGACCAAACCATTGAGGCGGTTGGACGGGCGAATACACGCCATAGTTCGATAACCGTACCGACCCCAGGGGACGAGCCTGCACTAGAGGAGCAGGAGTGATCACGCCATCAAGCTGACTCGGATCTTGGGGGTGATCACGGTTTGTGTGCAGGGACCGGGATTCCCCGCCACAGCGTATCAGCGATGTACCTTGACATGATGAATTCGAATTGTGGCGCCGGAACCATGCCGCGCGCATGGCGCCGGGGACGTTGAGCCGATTGTTGTCGCGTAGGCCGAGATTGGTCGCAGCGTCGGTGTCACCCTCTGGGTTTGGCTTGGGTTTTGACGTATAGTAGTTTGCATTGCAACCGGACAGCAGGCACGGCGACTCGTCAGCCAAAAGTCAACACATACAGCATGGAATACATGGCCGCATGTCAATGCTCGAATATCGTCATCATCTTCCAGGGTGCTGATACAAATCGCGCAAGTGTCGCCGCCAGTGCTCGGGCATTTGGGCGGGCCGGTAACATCTATGTGTTCATCTTCAGCTGAGTCGTTGTCGCTTGTCGCGCCCTGGTCGACCGGACGCGAAGTCCCCTGTGTCCCTGATATCTGACAAGGATTTGCAGGTTGGTTTGTCTCAAATTCGGTCTTCTCGACATCTCTGTCTTCCTTCCTCTCGGATAGCGGTGCGAATAACGATGCGGAAGTAGAACTAGCAGCTACATCGGACGGCCTTCGCTGCTCAATTGGGTCTCTGTCGTTGACTGAGATGTCGGGATCTATTCCATTGAGGTCGCGGGTGCTATTGGCCCGACTAACCGGGACGGCTACGCCGCCAGGGGTTGGTGACCCGTCTCTAGCTCGCCCCGACGCCCAGCTTCTGTATTTCATCATTGTGAATTGATTGTTGAGCTCATCCACGGTCATCAATTCCTTTTCGTGGCGTCGCCAATGGGGACGTGGCACAGTCTGCCTAGTGACGGACCCGCGGTTGTCGTTGGTGACCCCAATCCTGTTGCGAGCGTTGTACCGCAAGCAATATCTAACAGCGATGACCCTACATAGCGTTCGTTAGCCGAGCGTGTCAATTAAATGAAGCATTACAACACTAGTAATTGCATAGGTCAATCCGTCGCCATTCGCAAGGTTTTGGGATGCTTACCCCAAGCTCAAGAGCACAACACCAAAAAAGGGGGCGATAAATAGAAGCGCAGACCCAGACCCACCGCTTCCGCCAAAATTGCCGGTAGACTCGTTAGCGCCCAATGCTTTTGGTGTTTGTTGGCTGTGGAGGTCTGTCGGCGAGCATGAGCGGCTTGGACAGTATGGGCGTCGCCCTCGCGACGAGGGGACTTGCGCAGGACTTCACTGATCATGGCTACCTTCGTGGGAATATTGATTACTGGTGAATCCCGCCAAATTAAACTGAGGCTGACGCTTGCCAATGCAAAACCCTCGTCAGAGAGGAGAAAAGGTTACCGCATCGCTGCCGTTGGAACTCAACACCACGGTGATCCATCCAGGAAGGAGGAGCGGCGTTTGCAAGGCGCTCAGTTGTACAGATGGTTTGCAATAATATATCACTGAGTCGATGATTGTGAAAAATAGCCAGGATGAAGCCAAGGAGAGCTGTCAGGCCGTGATGAGCAATGCGTTTTTTTTTCGCGTTGCCTTGATGTTGGGACGTCTGCCGAGATACTACCCCACTAGCCTATGATAGTCCAGGTATTAGCTGCTATACGTTCAGTACTGACTCTATCTATGATTGGCAATTGAGCCAGGGAGACCACGGCATTTCGCTCAGTGTGACATCACCCTCTCCAAGTCCTTCCGAGCCCCGATCCTTGTCAACTGCGGCCTCAACCAGGCTGTCATTTTCTCAACTAACGAGTGGTATAACTATCGCGGATTACGCAGACTTACCTGCACATAACCGTGAGGCTCTTGATCTGGTGGTGAACTGTAGTTGGCGACGGACCGTGATTCGACGCC
>JAYRCL010000022.1:0-24947 GCA_037074925.1 Tetracladium maxilliforme
CTATCTGGGCTTCCATAAGCCGGATAGGGTATACGGCAGACGTCTGGAGCCCACTAGTACCAAAGCCATCAATCTGTTCCGCAATCGATACGAGCACTATACCCCTGCGGAAGCACCTGCGCGAAGCATCCACAGCGCAGAGATTGGCAAATTCCTCGATGAGCTCTCTGCGGAGTTGTCGGGGCCAGGAGTGTCTACAAAGAGCATTAAGGGGAAGCATCTCCGCCAACCACGGGAACTTCTCAGCCGCAAGTGGCGCAACATGCACCAGGTCGGTGGCCTACAGCTTCTCGCACTAATGAAGGATAAGCTGTTCGAGGAAGAGCCGATATTGATGTTCGACTACTTCGGGATGCACAAGCGCGCCGTTGAGATCCTCCGCCTGATCAAGGCCAAGGAGCACCACAAGTTTGTTCAGTATTTTACCTCCCAGTATTTGCCCTCCGAGGCATTCATCGCCAATATTGTTATCCTGATTCATCACGTGGCGCGCGGATCGGCCTTAGCCGGACAGGGAATCGGACTGGCAACGGAAGTATCGGCATCCGCCTCCAAGGCTTCAAGCCGCATGGTGCAAAGCTGTGGGGAGGTGATGAGGTCGTACCTGGGGAGGCACGGGGAGGCAGCGATCAAGGACCTGGAGACGTTTTGTAAAAACAAAAAGGGGCTGCAGACGATTGTGGAGGGCCAGCGGAAGATTGACTCGCCGGGTGCGGATGATGGGAAGTTCATGTATTGGTTCTGTCTGGACGAGGTGTTGGGGCCGATGGAAATGGAGTCTCTGAAGACAGGCATCCCACTTGCTTGAGATCTAATGAAAATGTTCGACTACCTACCTTAGTGCGTACCCAATCCAGCCGAGAACCACTATCCAGACGACAACTTTGGCGTCTAGAGCGTGATACAACGCGTTTCAGTGGCCAGCTGCCCAGATGCTTGATGGAACGGCTTGGTCTCTAGATGCAAGCAGTTGAAAGGAGGAGGGAAGACGCAAGCGGGCGTATCAGTTCTGCAAATACACCCTCACGTGCCGCAATTCCTGGACTAAAGTGACCTTTCGGGACGTGAAGGATCCCCATGGCGCTGCAGTATAACAGCGCGGACGAATACTTTCGTCATATTAAAGCATAAGGATGGTCGGAATGGGCCTGATAAGAATAGAGACAGGACAATTATTACAGTAGGATTATGAGGGTGCTGCTCCGGCCCGGAGCAAATGAGAAGCAGTTCTTGATGGGAGGGGCTTGCTCTCTAGAAGCGAGTGACAGGAACATCTATATTTGTAGTTGTTCGCTGCCTAGCTGCCGGTGAATTGGAATACTGAGAGTAAATCAACGAGGAGTTACATTTGTCCTGCCGAGATCCGGACGTAGAGGAATTAGCAGGGGGAGTTGAGTAGGTAGATACGATTAGTCGAGAGGCGGAAAGGGAACCAACAAGGGCGTTATCTTTTCACGCTCATCCGGCCATTGTTGACCGATCCGCCAACTCCATTATCACGGCTCTGGAACATTTCCTCGGTCACCTGTAACTAGAGCACACCATACGTCTCAAAGTCGTGGAATGCGATCATAAAATTGTTTCCGAAAAACCATCAGGGCTTGGGCGATCCATAGATGCAATTTAGAGAAACGATCATGTAATTAGCTTATAATTGGCCTCACGGCTCCGGCCATCAGGCGTATTTAACTCTCTCTGTGGGTGTGTGTGTAGAACCGTACGCCGTTTCTTTACAACATTCTTGGAGCTTTCCATGCTGGACGCGATGACAGATGGCCAGCTTCAAAATGGAGTCCTACAAGTGGATGTTAATGTATCGATAATGCTCGCGCAGCTTCTTCGGAGCCCGTCCGACAAAGGGGTATCCTCGCTCAAGTCCGTGTCGTAGTCCTTCCGTGTCTACCTGTTCTACTGTATACCGTCGCTGCAATTGCAGCCAGGGGCCGGAATCATCGCTCTGTTTTCCGGAGACATTCTTTAGAGCGGCCCTAACTCACCACAGTGTTTGATTCAGGCCACTGTGGCAGCTCTTGGCATTCGTCTGCTTGATATATAGGTGAAAGGTAGCATATTTCCTATCAGTAGGTACCCACTGCGTCGGACTCTATGATCATGCATGCTGTGGGGGTTCTCTTCGCCCTTGTTACGACGGCACGTGCCCTATGCGAGGGTAGGATTTGTTGGGTACCCAAGAGTGGAGACATTGCGCAAGACGCAGCGGACGCCTTAGGCGTGGAACTCGAGACGTTGAAGAAGTGGAATCCTGAACACGAAAATATAGACGATATCCACACAACTGATATATTCGCGGTGTCGTCAGTTGGTCCACTCAAAAATGCGGTATGGATGACATCGGGCAGGACCAGTTTTCTGTCTTTGATTGCAACATCTGCCTCGGGCTATGAGACTTCTGTCGCGTCTGGAAGGCGCGGCCGTCTGACGTTCACTGAGGATGCAACGACGCTCAAGACCACATTCGCGGCAACGCCAACATTAGAATCGGTTGAGATCTCCTCCCCGTATCGAGCGACATCCACGGGACAGACATCAAGTCCCGACGTTGACTCTTCAGCGTCGTATTTGAGTGATCAATCCTCATCTACAGAAGGTCAAAGCACGGCTACCTCACCCACATCTGCGACCAATGTTGGGTCTGTTAAGCCCACTCCACCGTGCGGAGGCCTCGTAGATGGGCTCCCTTTGCTTTGCAATGCGAAAAATGACGGCAGATTTTTCACGAATGAAGATGCGATGAACCTTCTGATAGACGAGTTTTGCTCGAAGTATGGAGGGGAAGAGCTTCATCGAGATGACATATCTGTGAACCTTGATCCAGGTGAAGCAATTAATAATGGTTATCTAATGAAGTGGGTGGACGACCCCGATAGATCAGCTACCACGTATTATCTGTGGGCAAGGATAATAGATGGCTGCACAACTTTAGGGCGTGTACGCCTACCTGTAGGTCAAGAGTGCCGGGACCTATTTTACCGCAACTTCAAGATGTGCGGGTGTAATGGAGGGACGGGAGGCGCTACAGTGGACATCAAGAGATGCTTCGCAATGTCTTACCGCCCCCTTCATAATCTGCGTGGACCTAAGGGGTTCGAACCGACTTGGGGAGTTGACTACGTCAATGATTTTATTGAAGGAAGACTCCAGGGGCATGAATACGTTACTTAGTTAGTCATAGTTTAGTCATTTAGGAGAATCTCATCGTCTTGCTTGCGATAGTGTTTACCAAAGCGTGCTTTACCCGCGTTCACAGCGTATAATACGACGAGGACGGGACCGAGAGCGGCCAGACCTTTGGAAGGAAATGATTTAGGCTTTTCGCCTGCAGTGGTCCATGAGGCTTGTCAGGTAAAAACATCCAGGCCTGGTGATTAGCTCGCTTCCAATGTTCCGCGTTTGTCAAATGTCTAGCACAGCGCTGATGTTCCTAAAGGAGAGCAAACCTGCACTCGCCACAATCATGTCTTATCGGTGTATCCTCTATAACCGTTGCTATACTACAGTATGCTGGGTTTACATCTGACTCACCATAAACCAGCTGAAGAATGGGCTTCTCCTGAAGAACACGGTCTGATGAAATCACGGAGAGCAGATCCTTTGCACAAGCCGCCGCAACCATGGCTGGCCTTCCATTTCTTGTTTTTATGCGCGGCGTCAGAATCAGTCTCGCAGCCCCTGACAGCGGCGTAACCCTAAGCCTCCATTTGATCAATCAAATGCCGCAGTGCAACGACAAAACGTCCGACGTAAATGCACGGACCAACATAGTCATTTTGTGCGCAGGGTTGAAGTGCAATCCTCAAAGAATAATACCTAGGGTTGGAGGACTCTAGGGTTATTCGTGGATCGCGGAGCTGAGGTGCCTTTAACCCAGGAACGGGTGGGATCGTTGGGAATCCACGACTGCAGAGGAACGCCGAGATGTAAGTGCTGATGCAGCCGGCGTTGGCGCTGGTCACCACGATAGCGACCAGAGCTTGCCTGCCGTCTACCGTGCTCACGGCCTAGGTGCTGGATAGCTAATTTCCGGCTGGTCGTCCTGGAGGGACAGCTCCTGCAGAGGAGACCTTGGTGGGCGGCGAGGTACGGGTGTGGTAGTGAGGACCAGTCACGTTTCGGAGCAAGTGTCTTGGAGTCCGGCAGGCGCAGACGGCGGACGAGCTGGTTGATGCCTCTGCGTGCCTCCTTGGCCACGCCGTGGTTCTCCCCGAGGTACTGGAAACACCGTCGTTACCTGCTTGAAGCGCGTGGCCGCAAGCCTGTTAAATGAGAGCTCTCTGGTCCGCCACGTTGTGAAAGTAGAGCCTGAGGTTACGGAGCTGGGTTAGCTCGTCAGATGACGTTTCATTCATCTTACGAGGCGCAGAAGACTGTTACAGGCAGAGAAAGGGAGGGAATTGTGGCATTCTTGCGATTTGGAGGTCGTATTCAAGGAAGGGAAAGGTAAAAGAGGATCTTTCTTGCCTCTCTGTCTCTCTCTTTTTCAAATAACCTCTACTCGCCGCCTCCCACTACGCTGGGATACAGGGGTTAAACGCGCTAGTGTGTGCTAGCAGGGGTAGTCAATTACATCTCATTGGGCGTTAGCAGAAACGCGTCGCGCTTTAGGGGAGAAGGATTCTGGTTGGGCTGGATAGGAAAAGGCGCGCGTTTCGCGGTCAAGTGTCAGGGGTCGGGAAGAGCAGAAATGGCGGGATGCGATTGGGCGGGAGGTGGAAACGGCGCGCATTTCCGCACAGAATATAAGACTAGGCAGCCAGCGGTTGGCGTCTACAGCACAGGGGCTGTAATTGATCCGTTCGAGTCCTTCCCCGCGGTTCCCGTCGACCAGTCCCGCTGAACAACTTCGACTTTGCGCGTTCTCTCCGGGTCCAACCTGCCCAGGAGAATCATCCTCGATACCCAAAAAAAATTTCCATGTATTTACGGCGAAGTCCGCCCGAGGTAGCAATAAGCCAGGTCGAGAAGTCAAGTCGAGCCGCGAATGTCGTCGTACCCCGCCAGCCCTGCCCCCACTCCGGGCCAGCTCGACCCGTCGTCAGCGCGATGGCGGTCGCCCAGCTCAAGAAGGACATCGGTCTCCGTAATGGCAAGTGCGCCAGCAGCTCTACCAAGCCCTGGCCATGTAAGCGGATTCACCGGCCACCGCTCTAGGTCCCAACAAGACTAAGGTCGATGGTGAGGCGCTGCCTGCTCTTGTCGGCCTCGATGGCGTCTGAACGCGGTCGGACGCAGTCTGACGCGTTGCGGCGACTGATCCATTTCATATGCGCAACTTTATTGGCTAGCTGAGTCGAAGGCGGGCCTGTCCATATCCAACTCTACCCCTCAGGTCAAATCCAACTCTACCCCCCGTCGGCAGGGGTTTAGAGTAACTATGAATCCAACTGTACAAGAGTTGATAAGGGACTGGTCCTGTAGGGTTTCTGGCGACTGACTGGGTTCGATGGCTAAAGTTGTCCCCGGCCATCATGGATTTGTTGCAGGTTAACTGAATTACTAGGTAAGAGCGATGCAGGGAAGTGGATGGGGAGACTGATTGCTGTTGGCAAACTCGGCGCCACTCCCCGTCCAGCTTCGAGAAGAGATAGGGCGATAGGAGGGCTCCGGGCTTGACCTGGCGGAGGAAGACTTGTCTCAGCGGCTGCACCACGGCCAGGAAGGTCAGCACTGAGCCGTTTTGCATGCACTCACCAATACTGGGTACTCCACTGGAAGGAGAGCAAGTGTCTGATACAAGATAGAGATGGCGTGGATCGTTTTTTGACTCGGCATCTCCTCCAATGGCTTGAAGCGCTTAGTATTATTTGCCGTTTCCCGGAAAGCCTTGGTATGATAAGCGACCTGCTAGGTTCTTTAAGTGTAACTCTATAGTCCTCATTTTTACCTATCGCCCTATCGCCCTTAGAATATAGCAGACAAAACACACTAAGAATATATCGGTATTTCTTCACGACACGCAGCGTCTCATCCTCAGCCATCGTAGCAAGTGGGCAAACGAACCTATCCGGCGCCTAGAAGGATAGATGTGTTTGCCACGCAGCGTGAGTTGTAGCTTGGTTAGCGCGTCCCACGCACTGTAGGGACTTGTACTCTCAAAGCCCAGGCTCCGGTCTGGGGAATCCAATAGGCACCGTGCCCATACTGAGGAGCTGGAACCGTCCTCGAGATAGTGCGGGCTTCAACCGGCCTCAGAGCACGTATAGAAGCATCAACCACGTGTGCTCTCTCCTGCTTCGTCTCGGCGCTCTTGTCACAGTGCGCCGCCTCAATGTTTTCCTAATATATGTGAATTTTTTTACCTATATCAAAGCACGAAGGGCTTACCATCCATTCAAGCACTGTTTTATCCATCTCCCTATGTCAACAGCCGTTGCTGGCGTAGTTGATCTCACTGACTTTGGTAATGGTTATCGTGAGGTGAAGGTGACGTTGTGGTTCGAAGCTTTTAGACAAAGAGGAGCTACCGTGGAACGCCTGTAGCCAGTATCAGCTAAGACATGAACATGGCTGATTTCTTTCTAGAACTTTTATGTTCTGCTTACTACAGTGTAGATGCGCGTGTGCTATTGCAAGTCGGTTTGTGGGTGCATTACGGTGAATACTTGTTCATACCGCGGGTAAAATTTGAAGATGATGACAGTGAAACAAATCGGCATCGGGGGGCATTACTCAGATGCGGGGTAGTCACACCAGCGCGGAGTTTATGGGACTGCGAGCTCGCCACATGGGTCCTTGCCAAGCAGCTAACAGTCGATCGTCCATTTGATCATTTGGATCCCCCACGAGACAGACGGATAAATGCAAGACATACTGTCGATCTCGTCTAATAATTATAAGAACCCGTTGCTGCAGCGGACAAACCCTCGCTTTGAAGCATACACGACGGTAGCGTGAGGTAGTCTGACGCGACGGCGGCTGCAACCAGCGCGGCTGCCAGCGACCCCAAGGCTGCCTGACATCTCAGGCATTAGCGTCGCAGTTGGCAACTTGCAAATGGCCTCGCAACATCAGGACGCGATTTCAGTTTTCATCAGGTCACTCGACAGACGCAACACCCACGACGCCCCGATTTCGAGTCGAGTCAAGCTTCAGCGGTTGCCTCAGACCTTTGTCGGCATCGCCTAGCCTATTCACGCGCGCTGCCCGGCACCTCACGCGTCCATCTGTTACAAACCAACTGACATGGCCTACAGGATGGGCCCGGCGGGGTATGACACCACGGACGCACTACATTCTGGCCCCATCCCGATCTTTGATCATAATAAAACACCACCGCACCAAATAGATGACATGGCTCTCTCAACGGACATACGCGATGCTGATTCATCAGCCGCAACGAGCTCTATACCTGATGACGGCGTAGCTACGCCCACTACCGAAGTGGAAGCACTTGGAGATAATTCAGCAATACGCGAATGGCTGCTGCGTTCATCAGAGACGATCGACGGTTTTGAGACGTTCGGATCACTCAAAGTGACTCGCACTGCCGATCCCCACGCCGATGACACGTTTCTCCTTATCGACAAGTCCCAAAACCGTGCTCTGGCAAGCCGCAACGGCCATTTGCATCTCGAGAATGCGAGCAACCTACACTCCGAGGAGCCAATTTCTGGGCGCTGGCTATGGCTCTGTACTGAGAAGGATGGCTTTAAGGGGTTCCAGAACGTTGCCGAGAAAGGATTTCTAGGTCATGACATTTGGTGGGATTTCTATGCAAAAATTCCCCACCATAAAGGATGGGAGAACTTCGTTATCAGCAGGCGTGAGAGTGGTTACTACTGGATTCAGGCTCAGAACTGGTGGACGCTATGGCAAGTGTCAGCTCGGCTTGATGGCCGGGGGCTTTTTGCAGAGCGAAACGGAGGGACACTGTGGGAGTTCATCAAAATCCACGCGGACCGCACGATTGTAGAACCCTGATTTCATTCCAGCAGGGTTTGTGTCTTACGGTGATTCCATAATGCTTCTCCTAATCCTCACTTGAGATCCCTCCACCTCCCAAGCGCCAGATCCTCGTTAAACGTATTGGGGCGCCGGACAGGCAATCGCGCGGATGTTACGATGATGTCAAGCGGTCGGTTGCAGAACCGCTGCGGCCACCCCGTATGTTTCAACCACGGTGTCGTCTCGCTAACCTCGATACAAGAATGCTCCTGATCTTCCCGCTGCATACGTAGCTCCCTTAGTCGTAGACGATTATCCTCGGCAATTTCCTGGGCGTGGAAGATACGGTCAGAAGGTTCCTGTGAGCGCTGAGGTGGCGAAACCCATAGCTCGGACGGCCCATCTCGAAGCGGCTTATAAGAACGGGGAGGTGAATTCGGAACTGGTGGCGTAACGAGTGGCTGGGGCGATCGCTTTCCTATATCTGGCTCCGGCCGTAACGCAGGGAGGAGCATGATGATGATGATGATGACGATGGTAGTGTCCTCGTGGTTGGAGGTACTAGAAAGTAAAAGGTAGAAGAATCACTGCTCCTCCCTTACAAGTACGGACGGGTTAAAGAATCATGAGTGCACAGCGCTCGGTATACGGATTAAAATTAAGGGGTCCTTTTCCGACGAAAAAGGCTATAGGTAATCTATTGTCCCCGGCTTGCGGGCCGGGGCGTGGGGCCGGGCGGGATTGACATGAAAAAGGAGAATACAAGGTCCTGGTTGGGTATGGTAAGCAGGGGCTGCGTTTTTCATCGAAAAAGAGCGCGAAACTAGTACCCTGTAGCTAGACTTAGCTCTTCCCATCCATAATATTGTTGTGACCGCTAAATCGTAACCGGTAATCTTGATGACCGCTAAATCCTAATTGCTGGCCTGATGATCCTAGCTAGGCAGGTGAAATGACCGCTAAATTCTGATTGGCCACTTGAAGATTACAGCTACCCAAAGCGGCTAGCGTGCTGACCTGACAGCTCAATTCCTAATGCACAACATGGGGCATAGACTTTGGCGTGTCAGAAAACAGATGGCAAGCACATCGCCCATACCGGCCGTACTCCAAAATCAGACCAGCATGGCGCCGCAATCGGAGCTCTCACAGCGCAGTCTAGTCAGGACACTGGCGGTGCCCAAAGAATCCGCTCTGGGAACGAAATCGCCAAGTTGCTAAAGCTGAAGAAGCCTCTCAGTAGCCGCCGTAGGAATTACGCCGCGTTTGCAAGAAGCGCCCAGTGAGGTGTTAACCGAGCGACTTCTTATGTATCGAAACTTATCCATGAGTCTGACTGCGGTATTGTAGAAGGTATGTTGACGATAATAGTTGCTCTGCGCATTATTACTGCCACGTTAGAATCCCTATCACATAGCTACCTAATCAGTAAAGCACATCAGAACTTCCATTTTGACTATATCTCCCTCCATGTGCACACTGCACGTATCGATAACTAGGACGTCTGGGGCTGTCTGAACTTTGATATCTGTCCTAATCCAATCGTTTCATTAGTACCCCAACAAGACCTTCGGGAAAATCGGGTAGTGTCTTCAAAAGATCCCGAAAGCTGGCACTCTTCCACAAGTCTTCTATTTGACAGGCTGCATAGAAGCAAACGAGCGATCTTAAGGGATCTAGCGATTCACCCTTATCAATAGTCTCACTAAAACAATATTGCACAAGTTGAGTTATGTCGTCGAGAGCAACCGGGTGAAGTTGAAACATTGTCAGTGCTTGTCGTAGCTTGTAAAGTGCTAGAGATTGCAAAGGTTCGACTCCATGGTAGTCTGCAAAGACATAGATCCGCGCGTGGCGTAGAAAGACTTGGGTATAATCGTCTCCCGGCGCGTTTACGCGCACGCTGGTCGTGGGTGTCGGTCGTGAGTGGAGCGTTCTGAAAGTGCCCCATAAGTGGTCTTTCTTGTGTGTGAACTGCAGGAATTCCAGTGAGTCTAGAGAAACCCGACGGTTCGATAGGTTCAGTGGGCTCAAAGCAAAATCATCCTCAACTTTGTCGAGATCTGGAGAGGGTGGGTTGAGCTTGCGTTTCCGGGGTTCCGCATCATCATATGAGCCGGTGTATACATATTGACTAAAGCAAATGAATGTCTCGTCATCTGTATCTTCCCATACCACGCATTTATCAATGGCTTCTTTCATTCGACCATTAATGAGCCGGTCTAAAGCATTGGATTGGCGTGCGGCAAGAGCCGAATGGATTGAGTATTCTTTGTGGTTCGGACCGATGAGGAAAGTAAAAACTGGCGAAGAGACGATGCTGAACACATTAGCGTACAGTCCATAACGAGAGCTAGAAGGCTAACCTTTGATACGGGAGTAAAGACATATTGGGCTATCTGTTGGATTTCGACACGTTTGACTGATCTCCATGGATACCGGGCACCCAAGGCGGGGTACAGCAACAAAGATACTAAGCATGCATTTGTTAAGCTTGCCAAATTCGAGAGGTACTGTACTACCGGAACATCATTTTACCGCCTTCCAACATTGAGTCATGAGGCACTTACAGTGTTGGATCGCACTGTATCCCCGCCTTTGTTGGAGCAAATGCGTAAGGTACCTGGAGGTACTGGCTGTTTTAAGATCATGGCTAAAACGGCCTTCCATATTAATCCTCGTCTGACTGGCACGACGACATCCATTGCGCCTTTTATAGTAGTATAGTAAGGATACTACAGTATAGGGGACTCAGGGTTCTCACTCAGGGCTGCCCAATACAATTGATTCCGGCCTAGTTGTGCGGCCACAAGAGATAAGGGCGTGAGAACCGGAATTTGAGAGTCCAACCCCTACCATACCGCGAGTCTTGATCGTATAGGTTTCCGTTCATGTCCTGCCATGCTTGTTCGGATATACCCGATCCTGACGTTCCAATACTGGCGTTCCTGTTACGATAGTTACCTAATGGCTGCGTTTCAATTTTGGCTGTTGAATCCTGGCACTCTTGTTCTGCTACTATGGAAGGTCTAATACTGGCACCTAGTTCTGGCAATCCAAACTGGTGCCCTTGTCGTGTCATGCCTTGTCTTGACGCTCCAATGGTATGTAGATGTTTATAGAGAGTACATAAACTCACATTGTATTCAGATAACCTAGATGGCGTCTGGACGCGGTCGGACGCGGTCGGACGCGTTGCGGCGACCGATCCATTTCATATGCGTGACCTCATTGGCAGCTGAGTCGAAGGTGGGCCTGGCAACATCCAACTCTACCCCTCAGGTCAAATCCAACTCTGCCCCCTGCCGGCAGGGGTTTAGAGTAACCATAAATTCAACTGTACAAGAGTTGATAAGGCACTGGTCCTGTAGGGTCTGGGCGTGAGAATATGGTTGCCGGCTGGTGCCGAGCCACGTGATATCATCAATTGGCACAGGGCCTTGTTTAAAATTTTGACCTACTCAGCCACACATCATCCGAAGAAATAAGACCCAGCGGCGGCAGCCTCTATCTGAGGTTTCTAGATGACATATAGATGCGGATCCCTTGCCGTTATCTCCGGCTTTCATCGTTCCTGCTCAAACTGCCACAGCTGGTTCTCCGCTGTGACGACTCCGTTGTCATCCACATCGCCGACGAAAGGGGACGAGACGATATTGCAATCGCCAGGAAAGTCCTTTGCTTGCTGATGTCCACATACTCTT
Source organism: Tetracladium maxilliforme (assembly GCA_037074925.1). NCBI lineage: Eukaryota > Fungi > Ascomycota > Leotiomycetes > Helotiales > Tetracladium > Tetracladium maxilliforme. The sequence continues at coordinate 11,607 of JAYRCL010000022.1, forward strand.
CGCTGTTCAGACTCCGTCCGAGTCGCCACTTGGCCTCTACTATCCTTCGTAGTGTACTGCACTGTGACTGAAACCTCGCCGTCTTTACTCTCTGCGGACGGGTAGCTATGTGTAAGGCACCAATCGAAACATGATCGAGCGAAGCAAGGCTTGCTGCAGACTTTCTTGTCGCAGTGCTCGTTAGGACTGCCATGACACCTTAGCAATGACGACAAAGGGACATTGTTCTGCTCCTGACGTACCATTTGTAACCCTCGCCGTAAGCATCAATGTCGTCCAAAGCCGCTTCCAAGTCCTCACGCTCTTCTTCCATGCGCTCGATGATTCGGTCTTTGTTGAATAACATCATTTTGGATTCGTAGTCGTGCAGTGGAACTGTGTTTTATTACCCCTGGAAGTACAGCAGTCGGTTATTGATAAATAAGTGACGTGATGGAACATGCCACTCGCTCATGCCCGATCAGTGCCTGACGACCAAATTGGAGTGGGCACCGGCCGTTACCCCGCACGTTCTACACTTTGGCTGACCGTTACGGCCTTTCAAAACTCATGAAGAAGTCCCTACTTAAACTTCACCAAGCTTTGATGGAGGTGCAGTTGGGCAGGGACCGGGTCAATGGTGTTTTTGTTCTTTTGAATTACTGCTACACGGAAGCAAGACCTCCAATGCTTAGGCGGCTTGTGGTCCACTATACAGCCTGTCATATCAGAATGCCCTGGGAATGCGGTGAACTCCAAGAGATGGTCGAAGAACATGGTGCTTTGTCTCGAGACTTGATGGAGTTTCTGCTGTTAAGGCTATATTAATGCCACTCAACTGGGTTTCTTTGCTATCGAATTCGGTAACGCCGAACCATTGGGGGCCGGGGTAGAACACCCAAAACATCTCGAGCGCAGTATTGTACTCTGTTGTAACGACTGGGACATTTGAATGCACTTACAGAGCAGCTGGAGGGCAAGTTTCAGTCTTTGAGCGTATATATGCTATGACCTAATGACGGCGGCCAGACGGAAATTGTAATTCTGTATTAATTGATGATACAGCCATAACAGAGCCACTGCCACCTGTTGTTGCTGCTTGAGCCGGTAATATTTAATTCCGCAATAGCGGGCCGCGTTTCGAGGCCCTTCTCGCCCAGCGGGGAGAGCATCTCGTCGAGATATAGATTGCTCTGTCGTCTATTGTCTCTTTCTCTTCCGAACCGGACGGGTTTCCGATATTCGTCGCTGCTGCGCTTGTGTCGACCCTATCGAGGAGGCAGACCTTGCAAATAAGCAAGCCCTCAGCCGCATCATAATCCGCAGCGTCGCTTCGAGGGCATTTGCAGTAGTCAACCTGGTCGTTCGGCGGTTCCATTCTAGACTAACGGGGCTCGATGTTTCGTCGGTTTCAAAGAGCAAGATGGAAGAGGAGGCAGGAACTCGACGTGGCCAATGCGAATCATGAGATATGGACATGGACATGACCTACCACGGGCATCGGATTATTAGTGTGTCCGCAAGAGCAGTCGCCCTACGTGATTCGGGTCTTCTATGTCTCGGCCGCCAAAAAGCAAGGACGGATGGTTGGTCCTATGGCCAGCTGGAGCTGTGGGTCTCGTGCCCCTTACCTCAGACCTTGAATGCTATCTCCGATTGAACACAGCTATTAGTGACCAAACGACATTGACCTCGACTGTTCGAGGAATCTAGCCAGTGCACGTTGGGCTACCGCTAAGATGATGAAAAAGAAGCCTCAATGTTTCCAGGATTGCGGCTGATCTTCTCGTGCACACCCATCCAGCGAACTTACTGCAACCTTTAACACTAATGCGGTGAGCCCGTTTTGCGCTTTGCCACGTTAACCTGGCGCACTTGAGCGTGGCCGCGGCTCATTGGACCTGCGTGTCTTGGAAAAACCTCGACAGCTCCCGTGGAAGACAGATGAGCAAACCGACCAATAAGCCATCAACGGCATGTCCTGGCATGTCTTCGTAGGTTGAGCTTCGTAGGCTAAGCAAAGGGAGACCGCGTTGACATGAGGAAAAATAAGGCAGCTCATCGAGGCTCCGGACTTCGCAGCAAATATATCATGTCCCTCAAAGGGCAACTTGTATTTGGAGAGGTTGCAGGGTAGTGGGGAGTTAACGGTGCAAGGCCCCCACAATCGTTTGACTCAGCAGTTACGGCCCGCGGGGGCCCAATAGATCCGCACCCGGATGCGGATTTAAAATTGCCGCACCCGGGTGCGGCGCTTATGTCAGCAGTCATCGACAGCCAGCGGCCGATTCACTTCACACCTCAGGGGCTGGTTCTGCTTAATTATTATCATGTGCAGCGTTCAAGTCTTGTCCCCCTGACGGTAAATTATCTATCAACCTATTACACTGAATATAAAGTTTGTTGCTCCTCGGTATCCTTCTCCGCTGCCTCCCAGATCTCGTTTACTCCTCTTCTTCTAGAGAACAGGTTGCTTTCTATCTCTGCCGCTACCTGGGCTTCGACCCGGTCATCCTCACTTTTGCTCCAGTCTAGATAAGCCATCATCTCTTCCTTCGTCCAATCTCTGATACCTGTAGGTTCTGTAAAGCCTTTACCCATCTGCTTATAGTCAAGGCACCACTCATAGCTTCTTTTGTCATATCGTTGAGGTAGACCTAACGCCTTCCGATACTGCTGATTGGTCTTGAGGCTTCCGCGAGGTTGGCATTTGTACCAAGTGGATCTTGCTGCAACATATCTCTGATAGATCGCCCGCGGGTCATCGTACCTTAGTGCTGGTGCAGCTGTTGCAGCGGAAGGCTCCGTTATTGTTGGAGCCTCTATTTTCTCCGGAGCTTCTGTTGGGGTCTGTGCTGCTGCTGGAGCTTCTATTGGCTCCTCAGACTTCTTTCCTGACAACTGAAGAAGCTCCTCATGCCGTAAAGGGCAAGCCTTTGAAGACATTCTATGACCCAATGTATGGCATCTGCTGCATCTAGGATCTGCCCTTGGCTGTGATAATACGTTGACTGCCTCGAATCCACTAGGTTCCCTCTGTGTGGTTGATAATGGCCGATTGGTGTTAGCAGGTATCCGAATAGATCGCTGGCACGGCTCTAGCAGCAATTGATGCGTATCACTACGGGTTAGGTGCCATTGTGTGTGGAAATGCTCCAGCCGAAGAGCCTGATCTTGTTCTTGTAGATCTCTGAGAGTATGAGCGCAAGGGAGCCCTTGGGATCGAGTAAAAGAGCCTGTACAGCTAGGCAAATCTGCACTTGATAGCCTCTTCCGCTGTTCTTCAACCTTCCGTAATGCCTCATGAGATATCCAGCCTCGAACAGCGCTGTATAGTGACCCGGAGAGTTCGATAGGTATGCGTATTTGCTGATTAGCTTGGTTGTATCGTAGCTCAGCTAGTTGATTGAGCAGGGCATGCTTCATAGCCCTCCAAGCTTCAAAGAGATCGAGCGTTGATTTCTTCAGGTGGCTTTTAAGTAGGCTATGGATACCCTCAACCCGCGAGGTGACCACGTTGCCAAAATGAGGATGCTGATCAACCCAAGCCTTAACAAGCTTTTCCTTGTATAGATCGAGCCAAGTAGTCTTTATATAACCAACTTCTTGAAGGTATTGCGGTAGGTAGCGCTTTTCAATCTCTTGCACACCTTGATCGAAAGTCTCCTCGTCTGGCGATCTGATAATTGAATGCCAGTGAGCGAAAAACTTATTCCAATCTCGTAGGCCTTGCTGGTAGACTTCTGGTCCTTGTTGGTGCCGCACGAAGCTTGGCTGGCAGTAACGGAGGACGGCTTTGTTCGCATGCCAGAGACAGAGCAGCGAGATTGCGTCTGGAAAGCAGCGAGACACAGCATTCATGCAGGCCATGCAGCGGTCCGTTAGCACAACAGATGGGAGTCTTGTGCCGCAAAGCTCATACATAGATCTGAGCCGATCTAGGGCCCAGATGTAGTCCTCCTCGGTCTCGCCACTCAAGAATGCAAAGGCAATACAAAAAGACCGCTGACAAGCATCTACGCCAATCATATCCAGAAGTGGCATACCATACTTGTTCGTCTTGTATGTACAATCCAGGAAGAGTAGGTCTGGGTAAGCCTGAAGGTATGCTAAAGAGTCTGGGTGAGCGAACAAAATAGCTGTAACCCGGCCATCTGGATCCAGTTGCATCCGGTTCCAGAACCCTTCTTTGTCTAATTGATTAGCAAGGGCGTGCATAGTGCTCTGGCCTTCGCAGAGATCTCGTTTACTGTCTGCGATCCGGTTGTAGATATCTTGCTGAGTTGCAATAGTATCAGAGTTCTGGCGTATATAGGTCCGAATATCCTTTGGGGCTACCCCAGCATGCGTAAGGCTAGTCACTGACAACCTATCCTCGTCCGATAGTTTGCGGTGTGCTGGGTGTGCGGATGGATCTTGGCTTGGTGGGTGATTGTGTGCGCAGTATTCCTGGCCTGGTCGGTAGCTTAGAACCCATGAAGTCCCATCTAAGGACTGCTTGGCAAGGACGGAGAACTTGCAACCTGTACCTCGGCTACAGGTACGGCGTTTTCGTTCAGTAGATATATTTGGGGGATGTCCGTTGCGATCACAAGCGAAGATAACTCTGACTCGGCTATTTGGTGTCTTCATAGACTTCCCAGTCGTAAAAGCATAGCCTCTTGGCCTTGCCCAACAGTTAATAGCTGTAAGGAGAGCCTCTCGTGAGTCAAATGTGCCCTCCGGCGGGAGCACATCGTCGGGAAACCTTTCTTGGGCCATAGGGTGAGGGTGTGGGTGTGTAATCGGCGACGTATTGTCGGCAGAACCAGCCCCTGAGGTGTGAAGTGAATCGGCCGCTGGCTGTCGATGACTGCTGACATAAGCGCCGCACCCGGGTGCGGCAATTTTAAATCCGCATCCGGGTGCGGATCTATTGGGCCCCCGGCCCGCGCCCTATAAGCGCTGAGTGCGGGGGAGCGCCACACATGTTGCTGATCACACGGTGTGAGATCAAGCCTGATCGGCCTGCTGCGGGTTTGGCTTGTTAATATCACTGACCCTGACACTGAAAAGTAAGGATTTCCCGCCTTCCAGTCTTCAATATTTAACCTTGTTTCGCGTGCATAGGAAACGACGAAAGCCCCAAAGCATTCATCATGAAGCCCGCGACTGCCTTCAACGTTGCCATCGCCATGATCCAGGGCGTCATGGCCGGACCTCTCGCTTACGCCGCATGTCAAGCTACCTGCGCCGGTGCGACTCTGCAGTTTCCTCTGATGGGAGGCTGGCTTTACGCAACTTGCCAGTCCTACTGCTCTATTCTTTTATGGGGGCCTATCCCGTAAGCGATCTATCCGTAAGTTATTTGGATACGGGAAGACTCGGAGGGCTCGTTACTAATGCTCATAGTCATTCGTCATTCGTGTGAGAGGAAAATGCTACGACACCAGAAACAGGCACTGTATGTTTTTTTCAGCTTGGAAATGAAACCAACGCCAACTTTCAGCCGATTCTAGAGCTTTTGATCTGCAACCGTTACTGTCTCAATCGACTACATTGCGCCTCAAACGCCTATCTTTCCATTTACCCCTTGCCCAGGCCCTTCGAGCATCCACGAAGATTGGGACTATAAAATCAACACTGCAGAAGGCAAAGACCAACGAAATTAAACCGGGACCGCCCCGTATGCTTTGATCAAGGGCCTGCCAGCACCACCCACTGCTATGCGGACCTCTCATTATGCAGCTAGTTGCATTCCGCCTTTCAGCTTTGCGCCCAGCGTGTGACAGCGAGTCGGAGTTGATTGTGGCTGCAGGTCAAAATGGGACTATTGATCAGCTCACTATCTTCTGTGTCGTTGCATTTGGTTCCAAATGTTTTCGCTTCTGATACGTTGAAAATGACCTCAACCTGGGCCTGTAAGCAATGATCGGCTCGGCATGCATCAAGCGGTCTTAATGTTGTTCGCTTACGGCTAGAGGTCACGGTTACTCTGCTCGGCCACCACCACCATCAAAGAGGCCTTAGGGCGACATTTGCCGGCTGCGATTTTGTTAATAGGGCATTGCTGTCTGACGAAGGGCTCCAGTCCAGGCTGCAGCCACCAAACATCCACCCAATAATTCGCAGCAGCAGGAAGGACCAAACCTAACCGCAGTTCATAGCCAGCGGGTGATCAGCGGATGGCAGCTGACGGTAGAAGGCCTGCCGTTCCTCAAGGCACTGCAGCGGGAAGTCAGGCCACATGCAAGCCTCGTTGACGGCAGGTCAGCGGGGGAGAAGAGAAGAGGATATTGTGCGACAACAACTTGAAGTCAAATCAGTCAAGGACCTTTCCTGACAAAGCGACCGCACTGACTTCTACTCCATTGGCCAAATGCTGATTGCTCCTCGGAGACCTGTCGTAGAGATAAAAAATACCCAAAATGCAGACTACAAACAGTGTTGCACCAGTCATCACCTGCGCGGAGACTGTCGCATTGTTGCAGTTTCTCCATGAAATACCAATGCAGCCGATTCTCAGAGATTTATCTCAGCTTTCGGGCGATGCTCCATCGAGTGCGCTTTCGCTCGAGCAGGAACGCCGACTCACCAGCATCTTGGCCACACTTTCGGGAATTCGAGAGGACATAAATCATGTAACCGCCATCGCCGTTCGGGAGACTTTGCATTCTGAAGCCCTAGTAGTCTTCGTGGCCGTCAATAAGGCCACGGAGGGAGATGGAAACCAGTACTTATCGGACATCGAGACGGCGTTGAATCGTATCTTTGACACTTTAAGGAGAGCAACCAATGGTGAGATCTGTTGTTTATTCTTCATCTCGTTGCCTGAATACTAAGAACGGGACTGAATAGCGTACAGCACAAAACTGGAGCTAAAAGTCTTTGCTGAGATTGTCGACGCTTGTAGGGAACGTATATTGAGTCGTCTGCGTTTCAGAAGGCATAAACGCGGAAAACAAAGACGACCTCTACATGAGAGGCTCCAAGTACTTGTCGAAGTCATATCAACCCTGAAGACGATTGACACAGGCAGGTTCATTGATGTGACGAAGAAGCTTATCGCCGTCCTCAAATCCTTCTCTAAACACCAAGTTATACCTGAGCTGGTGAAAGTTGTTGACGAAGCACATTCCTGGACTCAGCTCGGAGATATGACTACCATCTTCACATCGGTCCCAAACAAGGTGCTGGGTCCCACCGAGTACCCTGGCCTAAGAGATATCATCTGGAAAGTAGGACAGTATCGAACAGCCGCCCGAAGACTCTATCGAATGGCTCGTGATGCTAATATTCTGCGGGATGTCAGGGTCATGCCAATAAGGCTTGGTTCTGAGGCTTTCTCCAGAATTGATTTGGATAATTACGAACCTAACCTTGCGGCTACCATTAACAGAGTCAAGGAAGGCGGTAAGAAACCTGGGCTCATGACGGAACTTTGTCGCTATCTCCAAAAGGACGCCGTCAAGGCTCAGAGAGATTTCTCGACTGCCGTTTCTCGGAATTTGAAGAGTTCCAAAATCCACGCCGAAGTTCAAATACTTGTTCATTTACAGAGTTCTTCTCAAATGGAAACCTCGATGCCTCGCATTGTTCAGTCAAACAAAAAAGCCTGCTACTTCTGCGACCAGCTTTTCATGGTGAATGATACACTTATCATCCCAAAGTCTCATGGAAAGCTCTACGAAGGCTGGCGACTACCCTTGCTCCCACGGTTAAAGGCGTTACAGATTCAGTTCAACGAAGCCATGGAGAATCAAGCTAGAAAAAGCATCACCATGGTACTACGGAAAAAGACGAAGATAGGCTACCCGGATCCTTATGAAAGCAGTGCTCTCTCTATGTCTGCAAAAACCGTTACTGGAGAGGCACCAGTTGCTGTGGAACAAAACTTGGAAAGCCCACCAGCCTCCAGCAACCAACCAGACGACACCCCTTTGAGACAATCGGACAATCAACACAATGGAGAGTCAAAGGAGCTAAATTCCAAATCGGACTCCTTCTGGGACTTGAAAAAAGCTGAAAAAGCTCCGAACGGAGATCGAATCCACCCTGTCACCATTCGCTCACGGCGAGCCCCCCTCGATTATCTACGGCCAGGTCACATATCTGCCGCATATAAATGTGGACAATCATCCTTGTGGATTGAATACTCCGTCAGTCCAAACCATGCTGAGTCTGCCAACCCTCTCGTCTACAGTGTCCGATCACTTGGCGTCGATGAGATCAGTGTTCTCAAAGCACACCGGAAGAGTGAAATCATCGATTGCACAGCGGTGGACCCGGGATCAGACATTTCTCTCACGCAGCGTCAGCGATACTACATTGACCTAGGTGACGTCATTGCTGAGCTAGTGCTACAATCTTAATATACCTAGCTTAATGGTCTAGTTCTCTGAGCCCCCCGACTTTACCTGGGCTCTGGGTAAGATGGTTATCATCGCTGCCGTCGAGATCGACATGGGCATTATCGCCGCCAACATGCCTGCCATCAAGGCCTTTTACAAGTGCTGGCGCGGGGAAGCTCGGGTCGGGACGGGCAAATACCTGGAGAACAGCAGCTCGGGCGGCCAAGCCCCTGCCGGTTCCCGCTGTGCCGCCCTGGGGCTGTCCAGCATCGTGCCACAGTCCAAGACAGGTGCTGCAGTCCACGTTGGGCCAAGGGAGCGGCTGCCTTCTACTGAGAGCGAAGAAGAACTCTGGAAGCTCCCCGGGTAGAAGCCCAAAGGGGCCGAGTACGAGAGGTCATGGCGCAGTGAAGACGCCTCGACATAGGCCGGCCCCCAAGTACAGTGGTCTCGACCTATAGTTGAGCGATGAGAGGGTAATCTCGATGTCAGCTGGACCACACCATACATGCCTGTGCCTATCCGTAATGCACGGTTGACCGCTAGTAGCAATCATTCAAAACCCTATACAAACAAGTGTCTTCTCATTCGGGTCACCAAGGCCTGATGGATGCCGACGAGACGAGTGCGATTACATCGTCCGAAGCGTTCGTCAACCCATTACCGTCAGGAGCATGGTTGGGTGAACCTCCGCAGATCGGGCCGGCACGCCAATCGCGAAGCAATAATGCAGTAACACCATGAACCGGCGGCGTGCAGTGCAGCGATTTCCCCCTAGGCGTGCCGGCAGCTGTTGATTCCAGGTTGGCAGAGGCAAGCCCGTGCCCGCCGTGATGAAAGTACCGAAGATGAGGATCAGGCAGCCATTCTACGGTTGTTCACATCGCAGGAGGAAGAAAAGAAACGGTTCGCCAAGCAGGAACGCAAGATGATCGACGTCGCTGACTATCGCAAGGAGCCGAACAAATAGTTAGGGTGGATCGGTATGGGCCACACATTTAGGGAGTTGTACCCGAGCAGGCTATACGCCATAATTGAGCCGATTCAAGATGATGAGCCACGGTTGGCTGTTGAAGTGGCCCGTAGTGGATCGAGTGTTCGATCAAGCCCGTACCAATTGCCAGTGAAGGGTATCGATTGGGTGGTGCCGGGATCCATTCACACTTTAGCGCATTCTACCCGACGTCTCAGAAGAACAAGGATCATCTCGAGGCCCGATTTCATCGACCGCAAGCTTCTTGGGAGGGAATGCACGACGATCACCTCTTTCCAAACGATAACCTGTGGGGACACACATTCGCTGTCAATTACTGTAAGCCCATACCAGCCTACATTCTTCTCTCTCCCGCTGCAAAAGATAGTTGTCTTCTCTAAGGACCTCCAAAAACCAGAAGGCTTTGAATCCTTGCCCTACCAAACCCTCGGCTGCGTAACAGTTCTCGACCACGGTGAAGGGGAAATTCAGCCACAACCATCATGTTGACATCTTCGGCAGCAACTCCAGCTTCACCCAAAAGCTGCAGGACCGCACAGAGCGTCTCCCCAGTAGCAAGCACATCATCTACCACCAGTACTGACGCGCCTCTGGGGATTACATCCCGGCCCATTTCAATCCTCTTCCCTCTTAAGTCGTTGGATGTTGTAGACGAGATATGTGACGGGGACTTCATGACGGAGATGGTTGGTGGGGGGAGTTTGCCGGCTTCGCGAATCAGCGCCAGTGGTACCCCGACCCGCGCTGCCAACGCCGAGGCGTACACAAAGCCGCCGACCTCGCAGCAAACCACAACAGTGACGTTTGTCCAGGCACCGATGAAGTGCTCCTGTAATAAAGACGTACACAAGGCCAGCCCCCCTACTTGCTGGGTTATATCGAGCACGTGACGGAACTCAACGCCCGGACGTGGAAAGTCTGGTACCGAGCGCACCATACTTGCTAGTCGCTCCATGTCCTCGTGGAAAAAGGGAAGCAGGTAGTCCTTGCAGAACGTTTTCGCCGCCTCAGGCCCGGTCTTGTCGTTGTTGAACATGAGACAAGGGCTACCGATGCTGTTCTTGTGGTCGTCAGTATCACCGTCGCAGCCTTGACAACCTCGGCGAGCCTCCCGAGTGCTCATGCTTGCATTGACCCTAACCTCAAGCAGTCTGCTGTCTGGTACCAAATGCGAGAAAGCTGCGACCGGCGCCTCGTCCCTCATTCCGGTGACGAAAAGCACGTCCATATCTGCTGCAGCGTGCACCACATCCAAGAAATGCGCCTCTGGGAGCCGAGGGTGTTTGCGTATCTGTTCTCGGAAATACGTCGACAACGCTGACCTATGTTTCTCCTTGTAGGCACGGTCCGAAAGCAGACGCTCTACTTCCGCTCCAGTAGCTGCCGCGTATTCTTTCTTCATAGCGTCACTGATACTAACTGAACATGCCTTGAGGCTTTCGTGGCTGTGTGTGGCGAACATGGAGACCCATATGTCGGCGCAAAAGTCCTTACCGGCACAGCTTTCGCCTGTGACAAGAACGATGAGCTTCGGGCCCATTGGTACTTCCAGAAGCGGACAGGCATGGGCTAATACATTGCTCGGGTCCCAGCTGTGTTTGAGGTGGGAGAGCCGCGGCCGGTTGGGACCGAAAGCCTTAGCTGCTAGGGCGGTATCTCTGGGGTCTGGTCCTAGGTCGGCACCGTAAGCTCCACTGCTGAGAGGTAATAGATCCCGAACGACATTGTAGACCCACTGCACCGCAGCTCGTTCAACCTCCAATCCATCTTGATTGCGAGGCCAGACCCCGGTTATCACGCATGCGAAGTCCCAATCTCGACAACCGAAAGCAGTGGCATCGTCCGCTACATCGCCAACAGCTCCCCCTCCCTGCAACAGATGGAAATAGCAGAGTGGTGAGGGACGATTCTCAATGGCCCCGACAAGAATGTCTATAATGTTCAAGATTCCGCTGCGCTTCAGGAACAAGCATCGCTTGAAGGAGGAAGTTTTGCCGCCACCATGTCCGCCATGCATCCCGGATACGTACATCTCGGACTCGAACAGACCGACGCTATCCAGGGTCTTGACGTCGTTTTGTGGTCCCAAGATTGAAGCTGAGGCGGCAGATGCAGGCGCGAGCGCAGGCGTGGTCAATTGAAGGTTTGCAGACGATTCGAACATAGTCACGCCAAGATGCAGCTTGTCCCTATCCCAATACAGATACGCATCTGCAGAACAGTTCCGCGGGAGGTCCGCGGCGACGACTTCAATGAACTCGCTGAGCTTCGCCCGTGCCTCGGGATTGCTGTTCAGCGGAAGAACCCAATTATGGATCGAAAACGTGGGAGCCGGGTAAGCTTTGAAAGTTACGCTGACCACGATACCAAAGTTCGTCCCGGCCCCTTTCAGCGCCCACAATAAATCATCCTCGCTCTCGGGGCGCACAGCGCCAGGCGGTCTGTATTGAGTTGGTACCTGACCAAGGTAGAAGGCCTTGCTTGAGGCAACGCTGACCATCACGGCCCCGACGATGGCGTCGCATGTGAGACCATGTAGCCTAGACAAGTGTCCGATGCCGCCTTGCAGCCAGAGGCCCGCGCCTACGCTTGGGCGTGCTCCCATAGGCACAATTAAACCGGCCGCCATAGTCTTTCGGACGATGTCCCCTGACTTGCAGCCGGCCTCGGCGACAACCAAGGAACCGGTATTGGAGTTGCGGGGTCCTATTTCCTTCCCAGAATGAAGAATGTGTACATCGGTAAAGGCGCTCATATCGACAGCAACGACGTTGGGCCATATACAATGACCGCTGTGGCCCCCGCCGATGACGGTTAGGCTGACGCCGTGATTGAAAGCCCAACGAACGCAATCTTGAATTTTTCGAATTTCTGTTGGCCTAAGAACTGAGGCGGGCCGGTGGAGGCGAGCTTCTCGATTTTTGATCTTGCTTTCTCCTCTTGCTAACGGGACATGCGCCGTCAGCTCCGGCAATGCGGTTGCATGCTGATTAAAGACCGCCATGATATTAGGCGCGCTGTACAACAAACGACCTGGATGGGTATCTTCCCGACGGCCCAAGGCGCGGCAAACCTTGCGCCACTCGATCCGGACAAGTTGGTCCGCGTTTACGTCTTGCATGACGAAACCCGCAATGAAAGGAGCGAAAAGGTCTAGTGCCTCGTTTTCATCCGCTACATCAATAATCCCGGTAGGGAAAGAAGCTGTTCGATGACACGTTAAGCCATCGAAGTGAAGCTCTCCGTTTCGATGGAACACTATTACCATGCCCCCTCCTGGACGCTTCTTCATCATTTGCAGAGCCCGTTCGATGAACTTGCGTTTGGGTTGCATGCCGTACATACTGTGGCAAAACAGGATGACATCGAACTTTTCGGCTGCGCAGCTCGCACTGGTGCCGCTGCCCGTAAGTCCGTCACTATCCGAGGAGAACTGGACTCGTTGAATCTTGGGAAGACCCTCTAAACAGGGAAGTGGGAGCCCTGTCTCCGAGCTAGAGCAAAGCCATTCCTCTAGGTGCGTAGCGAACAGGTGGTTCGGCTCGAATGCAGCGTAATTTTTTATTTTCCGTCTGACGCAGCTAGGCATAGATCCAAGGACGCTCTTCGCGCCGGGTCCGATTTCTAGCACCGAGATATGGGATCGTGAATAGCAGAGAGGGGACAACAATAAACGGAGTTGAGTGGTGATGAATTCTTCGTATATCGCCCATCCAGAGTTCTGTGTAAGAATGTCCAACCCGGCACTGTACTGTGTGTCGGACAGGGGCTGCATCGTGTGCGGTGTCGTTGCGAGGGTCTTCTGCCTGAGTTCCCGCTTGAGTGAGTTGAGAGTAGCCATATCAGCTACGCATGAGTGTGAACTTTGTGTCTCGCGCGACAAGAAATGCGAGGTGAGCCGTTTGTTTTGGCTTATTACTCCCCAGGGACTGCGGGGTAGAGGTGCGGCACACGTCACAGGGCGGGTTGCAATGTGCCCAACAGACGTGTATGGACATGCACAACTGTAACAGCATATGCAGTTGGTGGTAGTCGTTC
>JAYRCL010000023.1:0-21990 GCA_037074925.1 Tetracladium maxilliforme
TTCGTATTGCGCAGGTAGCCCCTGAGAACTGCAGTTGTGATGTTGTGATGTGGCAGAGCGGACTAATAGTCGGGCCGGTCACACTTACATAATCGCCACACCAGGTGCGGCAATTCTAAATCCGCATCCGGGTGCGGACCTAGCTGGCGCCCGGGTACGCGTGCGGCTGACTAAACAATAGACCAAATGCAGCCCTCTGATTGGCTGGATCTGGCTAGCAGCGGCCAAATTGAACAAGAACGACAAATAAGGGGTCAAATACACAACCTAGATACGTCCATAGATCTGCTCTTGCAGGGCCAGATCAACCTCAATAGCATCACTAACAGATACTAAGCCTTGTATGCTAGGAATGACGTGAGTCTCGACCTGCTTAGTGAGCTGTGCCTCAATGCGTTGATCTTCCGCATCATTGAAGTCTAACCAAGCCATCTTTGCCTCCTTGGTCCAAGGTCTTCCGTTATCATCTCTCGTTCCCATTTGCTTCCAATCGTTACAATAGTCCAGAGAGGTCTTGGGATAGCTAGCTGGAAGCACTTGAGCCTTACGATAAGCTGCGCCGGTTGCGGCACAGCCAGCGCCCTGTCTTTGGACCCAAGCAGCCTGTGCCGCAAAATACCTACGCATCACAGCAATCGGGCTGCCGGCATCAAGGTCACGGCCGGCAGCAAAGGCACCAGACTCAACATCAAGGCCAGCATCAAAGGTTGTTCCAACGCCGAGGTCGTTGTGAGCCGTTGAGGTAATTCGAGCTGTTAATTGATCGTGCCGCTGAGGGCACGCTTTTGAGTTCATTTTATGCCCTTGTAGGTGACAACGAGAGCACGTTGGTGGCTTCTTAGTAGGGGCTGCTGTTGCTGCCTCAATAAGCTCGAAATTACAAGCAAAGCGCTTTGTGCTAGACTGGTTAGACTGGTCGGTCCTAAAAGCCGGCTCAAGAAGCAACTCGTAGCCGCCCTTGCGCTGAAGATGCCAATGACGATGAAATTCACCTAAATCAAGGCCTCGACCCTGCTCTAAGATATGCTGGATCATGTGTGCGCACGGCAGACCGTGGCTCTTGCTAAAAAGCCCTGTGCAAGAAGGCATTTGTGGCTTCTTAAGCCGCTCACGTTGTGAGTCCACGAGATACAAAGCTTTATATGAGATCCAGCCTCGAACGGCATGAAAAAAAAGGGCTTGTCAGTGTATTTGGGGTCCTTCCTTGCTCGTGTGCCTGCCTAGCTTGAAGCTCTCGTAACTGGTTATTGAGGGCAGCCTTGATACACCTCCAAGCCTCGAATAGGTTCAATGTTGATCGTTGAATATGGTCCTTTACTATTGAGTGTATACCTTCGGCCCTTGATGTAACTGTTGTTCCAAAATGGAGATGATGATCGACCCAAGCCTTGACCAGAACATACTTATGTGGATCAAGCCAGATATTATTGATATACAAGACTTCGTCTGGGTATTGCAGACTGAATTGGGTTTCGAAGGCAGCGAGGTTTGTTCGTAAGCTTGTTCGTCCGTTGAGTGGATAATCGATGTAAATACAATTATAAAGGCTTGCCAATCCACGGATAGGTCAGAATCTTGATTAAATGCAAAGGCTGGCTTGCACCTAGTCGTAATAGCCTTATTGACGTGCCAGATACAAAGAAGGCTCGGAATACCTGGAAAAACCACCTTAACGGCGTTGCGGCTTGCGAGACAACGGTCTGTGAGGATGACCAACGGCATCTGAGCGCTGGCAGCCTCGTAAATTGACCGTAGCTGTGATAACACCCAGAAATAGTCTTCTTCATCCTCGCCAGCCATAAAGGCAAAGGCGATACAATAAGAACGACCGCAAGCATCGGCACTAATAATGTTCAAAAGATACATCCCGTATCTATTGGTCTTATATGTGGCATCAAGGATCAACATCTCGGGATAAGCTTGAAGGTAGCTAATTGATCTTGGCTCTGCGAAAATTAGATGCGTAACCCGATGGATATCTGATTGTTGAACACGGCTAAAGAAGCCATCCGAATTGAGCTGACTAGCTGAGGCTTGAATACTACTTTGGCCTTCAAGAAGGTCTTGTCGTGTCCTCGAGATATAGTTATCAAGGTCTTTTGCCGTCCTAAGCGAGGATGAATTTTGCCGTAGGAACGTTCTAATCTCCTTTGGTGCAACAACGACTAAAACCAGCTTCTGAATAACTTCCTTATCTGATGGACCAAGCTGCCGTAAGGTTGGGTGAGCAACTTCATCGAAGCTTGGCTGCCGCCACCGGCGCCATATCAAGGCCCAATTTGGCTTCAACGAAGGGTATAAGATAAAATAAAGAGTGCTACTATTGATAATAGCCTCTAACGTACGATGTAAAAACTCGAATGTCAGGGGTTATTATCCTTTTTTTTCTCGAGGCCCTAGGTTCGATTCCTATAAAAAGCTTCTTGTTCTGGCCGATCGGTCTCAATATCAGCCCAAACGTGGGCAACGCCCCGAGTGCTTGAGACAGTTTTTTTTTTTGATCTGATCAGCTACGCGGGCCTCAACACGATCATCTTCCTGATTAGACCAGTCCAAATAGGCCATCATCTCTTCCTTCGTCCAACGCTTCAAGCCGTTTGACTGACCCATCTGCTTACAATCTAGGCACCAATTAAGATCAGCCTTCCCATATCGTGTTGGTAGCTTATAGGCTTTACGATAAAGCTGATTAGTCTTCTCGCTGTGTGGCGGAAGGCTCTGATACCACTTAGCTCTTGCCTGTATATATCTCTGATATATCGATCGAGGATGATCATAGGGATCTCAGCCGGCATCAGGATCGAGGCCAGCATCAAGATCAAGGCACACATCAAGATCAAAGCCAGCAGCCAAATCAGGGGCAGCCAAATCAGGGGCAGCCAAATCAGGGGCAGCCCGAAAAAGGCCATTGCGAGTAGCCAGGTCTACCACACTTAGGCCATTACGGGTAGCAAGATCAGCATACCGTAAGGGGCACGATTTTGAAGCCATAGTATGGCCTTGTTGACGACATTTTGAGCACCTAGGCGGCGCCTTGGGCCTAGCCTGGGTCTCCATAGCCTCAAAGCCACTAGGCAGCCTTGTCGTACTTGATCCAGAAGACCGATCTGTATAGAAAGCTGGCTCAAGAAGAAGCTCATACTGGTCTCGGCGCCTAATATACCGATGCCGATGGAAATCCGAGTGGCTTAGAGGCAGATTATTATGTTGTAGCTGCTGTAGCTTATGGGCACAAGGTAGACCCAAGGTTCGTGTAAAGCGCCCAGTACAAGGGGGAACTGGTAGCTGATTAAGGCGTTCCTTTTGCTGGTAGACCTTTTCTAGGGCTTGGTACGAGACCCAGCCTCGAACAGGATGAAAGAGAGGGCTCGAGAGCCTGATCGGATTCCTCTGTTGCTGCCTTGCCTGATTTGCTTGAAGCTCTGCTAATTGGTTTTCAAGCGCAGCTTTGATCGCACTCCAAGCCTCAAATAGGTTCAAGACTGAGGATTGAAGATAGCCCTTGATAACAGCATGAATTCCTTCAGCCCGCGAGGTAACGGCATTGCCAAAATGGAGATGTTGGTCAACCCAGGCCTTCACAAGCTTCTCCTTATAAGGATCGAGCCACGTTTGCTTAATATAGGTTACTTCTTCCGGGGTAACGAAGAGCAAATTGCTGCTCAAGCTCTTGAACGTGGCTATTAAAGGCTTGCTCATCTTGCGAGGACATCATCGTATGCCAGATATTATAGAAGGTCTGCCAGTCTTGCAGCTTATCTGGCGCAACGCTTGAATCAATTTTATGTAACATAAAGATTGGCCTACAGTGCTGAACAATAGCCTTATTAGCATGCCAAAGGCAGAGTAGGCAGATGGTACCCGGAAATTCCCTTGCTACAGCGTTGCGTAAGGCAAGGCATCGATCTGTCAAGATAACGGATGGCATCCGGATTTGGCTGACTTCGTAGATTGATCGTAGCCGCTCTAGGGCCCAGCAATAATCTTCTTCTCCCTCGCCAGATAAGAAGGCAAACGCCACACAAAAGGAACGATCGCAGGCATCAACGCCAATAATCTCGAATAAAGCCATCCCGTACTTATTGGTCTTATATGTGCTATCTAGCACAAGGACCTCCGGATACGCTTGAAGGTAGCTGAGTGACCTGGGATGGGCGAAAAGCATAGCTGAGACCTGCTTAGTCTCTGGATCGAAACGGATTCGGCTCCAAAAGCCTACTTGATCGAGCTGGCTAGCTAGTGCCTGGATGCTGCTTTGGCCCTTGAGACGATCTTGCCGACTTTGTGCGATACGGTTATTGATATCCTTCTGCGTAGCAAGGGTATCTGATGTTTGCCGTAGTTAGGTTCGGATACCTTTTCCCTTGATCCGTGCGTTTGAGAGGTCTTGAATAGCTTTTTGATCAGCTACTGAGGCTGACCGATGTGTTGGATGTGCCGATGGGTGTAGGCTTGGTGGATGGTTGTGCGTGGCATGCTGAGGATCAAGGCGATGAGTAACAGCCCAGCTAGTAAGGTCTGGCTGTTGCTTGGCTAATATTGAAAAGGGGTATTGAGTGCCTCTACCTCCGGTGTTGCGTTTACGTGGCACTGATTCATCAAGCGGCTTGCAAGCACGATCGCAGACCAACGTAACTGTTAGCCTTGATGATTTGGCGCGGTGCGAGCGCCTAGTAATCATGGCATAGCCTCGAGGCTTTGCCTATTGATTAGCGGCTTCGACGAGTGCCTCGCGAGATTGATAGATTTGCTCATTTGGCCGGCAATCAGCAGCCCACTGTTGTGGTTGATCCATCGAGGCGGTATTTGAAGGCGTAAGTAATCTGCACTTAGGGGCAAAGGAGGCCAAATTGGGCCTTGATATGGCGCCGGTGGCGGCAGCCAACCAAGTGCCGTTTCAGCGCTTACATAGTCAAGCGACGGGGGCCCGTCGCAGTAGACGATCCTAGCGGTACAACGGCCAATAACATCGGTCTGAGCACGTAATTTGATGAGAAGAACACGGATATTGGTTGATGACACGAACTCGTTAGAAGCAACAAGAAGTTCGGCCCACGACCGGCCCATAAACGATGGCTCTTCGTACCTCCAAAATCTTGAATGCCCCAGATACAGGCTGACAACGAATGTGGTTCGGCAAGTCGGTCAACAGAGGTCTAGCTCCGTAAAACAATGGGGAGATCAGTTTGCACACTCTGCCGCAACGATCTTCTGCAAGTCTGATCCTGCAATCAATCAGTCCGAGTCCGTACGCTCTGTGCCGCGGAATAGCTTGTTTCACATCCCAATGCACGTATACGGATAATAAGAGCCTTTTCGAGAGCTACTCTTGGACCTGGAATAGTGCATACCCGAAACACTGCAGGACATCTTGGTTTTGCACTTCTTGCCAGTTTCTTGACTCCACAAACAGCCGAAACGGTGCTCCCTCCGTTTGAGAGCAAGCAGATGGTCCATTTCCAGGCGCTCCGGTCTCACATCTCTGTCGTAGAGCAACACGCGGATTAGACCGAAGTGGCTGATAACGTTGCTCTCTCCAACAATGCTCCCTATCAAGGCGCATGCTAAGGGCATGTGGGATATTTTCCTTTCTTCTTTCAACTTAGGGACTCAGAGCTTTGGTCCTTCTGTCTCGTTTACTCTTCTTCCACACTTCCTTCACGGATCGCCATCTCCAACGAATGCAACATGTCGGGCAGCAGTCTCACGCAAGTTGACGCTTTGGACACTTCAATTGGACTCATCGTCCGAGCGATTTCATGCCCAGTCGGGCACCAGACGCGGGTTCTTCATCGTTATCATGTGCTTCAGCATCCCTTGCGCCTCCCCTAGCAGATGACTGCACAAGTGGACGAAGGACCTAGTGCCGGAGGGCTTGAGTTCCTTCCCCCCCCTCAAAAAGACGACAAAAGGAGACGTCGGAGTCCATAAGCTCGCGCTTGAGGTCACAAGGGCCAAGCCCGATGTCAACGAGCCGAACTTCGCCTTGGATGCAAGCAAGGGGAAGTGGATACATAATACAGGTACGCATCGGGCTAAGCCAACTCGGCGAAACCGTAACGCTGCGGTTGCCCCAAAAACAAATCGGCTGCACAAATGGAAAGGCAGTTGTGCGGATAGCTGCGCTTTGAGTGTGCCCATCAAGCTAGTGAAGGGTATTGTGCAATCACCATGCCATCCGTCGGTGCAGGTATATCTCCTAGCAAACAACCTTGCCCGTTAGAAGAATTTAGAAGGGGGTTTCGGAATGTCATAGGTATTGGAGACGTGATTATTGAAAGTAACTCATACCTCATTGAGCACGCGAAGCTTGGCTCAGATGGTGGAACGAGTCTCATATGATACCTCTTCCACGCTAAGTATCCATATTCATAGAGTTTCTTTGCATTCTCGAAGAAACACGTGTGAAAATGCAGGGCAGCCTGTGGTGCATGAGCAGAATTGTAGGAAATCCAGTCAGGAGTTATCGACCCTGAAACGAACGAGCAGCGCCCAGCCGAGAAATAACCAGCGCTTGCCACGGGAAATCCTACCTACCAGAGTTCAGACTTTCCGAAAAGACGCTTTCCAACTAATGCTTGAAGGAGCTACAGAAAGCATCGACCTGTCACTAATTCTGCTCAGGAAACCCCAACGAATGTACAGTATTACAGAAAATGCTCCATATTCAGTCCAAGTCAGTTCCTTTGCAGTATCTCATTTATCCCACTTACACAAAAGCCATCAACGACGGGTTGTCGAACCCTGGAAAGACCTATCCAAAAACTCGACTCGTCTTGCCCATTGTGCAGCACGCAAGTATGCTATAGGATATCAGCGAGCTCCTAGGAAAGTATTGCATCAAGAAGACTGACCTAACCGGCTCGCCCGGGCTCTGGTCACTTGGTCTACCCAAGGATAGAGCATGGCTCTGTCGGGATAGCGCTGTGCTAGCCCAAAGGCTCTTCTATATTCCATGCGCTTGCGGTGTCTGCTTTTTGGGCAGGTGATGTGGAGAACACAGGGCTTCAACGCATATTCGTCGTGAAAGATGAGCTCCCCGCTTGGATGGCATGCTGGCACGTGCTTGTTCGAACGATAATAGATGGCTTGGAGTCCATGCATGGTGCGTACCGGCGACTGAGGGAAATACTGAGCAAAAATATGACGGATGTTGGCCCACTGTCGGTTTTGCTCATGCAGGCAGTAGATGATGAAGTCGGACTGCTCCGTGGTATACCGCTGAGCCTTGTATTTTTCCTCCGCTTCCCGTGCGGACAGTGTGCTCTCCGTGCCCATAGTGCCCGATGTATACACCCATACACCCTCGGTTGGAAGCGCTGCCCCTGCCAGATTGAACGGGTACGAACTCGAAGCTCCGTCTTGATTCGTTTTGCAGGAAACTTTGCTAGCCAGAGCTAAGACGCCTCGGTCGAACTCTCTCAAGCCCGGAAGCTTTCCATGTCGAGCGAGAGGAGCGCCGTCTGTCGTGCCTGTCCTTACTGAAGATCAGAACGTAGTCTTATATTATGGGGGGAAGCTGTCACTGTTACAGTCAAAGGCAGACTAGCCAGCCTTCACTGTAGACATATACAAGGATCGGAGTCCTCTAAGGCCGAGGTTGTAATAGCACCTCATCGGAAGTCAAACGGCAGCAAACAATTTTGCGACGATAAGTGGAGGGAGTGCAGATCACTCACCCCTACCCCATTATGCGCGGCAATTTGACGCAAACTAGTAATTGTAGGCCACATCTGGACTCTGCGTGGGGCGTACAGAATGGATTTTGGAAGAACACACCCTCTGGCAGTCACATATGGACATCTGCTTCTATTCTAGGACGTAGTATAGCTTGGTGGTGCGGTATTTTGCGGCACCTCTTGTTGTGAAAGCCCAAAAGTCGGGGGTTGGGCTTCTAGGGTGACGGCAAGCTGGAGCAAGTTGAGTTTCAGTTAGTGCTGATGGACTCGTCCAAGTCCCACGCCCACTGAATGAGGGCAGGGCAGAGGCTACGCCATGTTCGTCGCACCTCTCTAGCTGAGTATATCGCTCACCGTTATAGCTTGGAAACCGCTTAATAGGACGTACAGGTATGACCGTGGTCCTTCTGCCACCATCTCTCTCGATCTGTACTTTTTGAACTCGGAGTGATTGTTCCCTCAAAGCATGCCAAGTTCACCTGAAGCGCTTCCAGCGTGCAGAAACATGTCAGGCAGACTGCAAGGATGGCCACATCTTATACCCATCATTCAGGCAACCGGCTCTGGCTCACGCTTATCCGCCGCGCGAAGCAGAAAAGCAGTGTGTAGCGAGTCTAACCACCTGTGATGTCTTGTTTCGCCGAGAAATCAGCGCTTCCACTCCCAGGGGTTCGACTTTGCCAGGCTGCTGAGGAGACGGGGCGAACGACGCTTCTCGATATGAGGAGTCTTTTCACTCATAGAATTTTCGTTCACGCCATGGCCGATCTCAGAGGAGCAGGAGAGGCCATCTCAGCTCTACCGCAAGCGCCAATAGGCCGATGTCCACCCTAGACGTTCGCTTTCCTTACCAGCCACCGGCGAATCACTAGTCCTTCTGCTGCCATGGCTCCGTGAGGGGCCAATGCATGATCACACGTGTTTCGTCTTCTCGGAGTATAAAGAGTCGGTCGAGCTGCCCTCCAAGTCCTCTCAGCACCTGCCTTCTTATTCCACCCTTTTTGGACACCAGCGGCATCACTTACTTGTCACAATGCCCTCCTAAAGCTCACAGTTTCACCAGTTCAACAATGACCCCGGCCGCTGTTCTGCGTGGATCAAGGCCAAGAAGCGCTGCTGCTAAAGGGCTGTGTCTGCGGCGGACCTGAAGACGAGGAATGGCCTTCTTTCACTTCCTAGAACGGCAAGCAGCGAACGGGATGACATGTCGAAAGCGGCAGCTCTCTATTTCTGCAACGGTTGGCATCGTCCCGGTGGGTAGCACCCTGTGGACGGATCCGCCATCACCGTGGTTGTCGCGGCGCTACAGAAACTACGGAAAGCTGCGCCCACAGACGACGGAAAGGCTTCTCAAGGAGCGGAGGCTCGCCTTGACCGACGGGCAGGAAGCGCAGAGGAAGAAGCAAGGCCACTTCAAGTGACCCGTCAGCAGCGGTCTCGAGGAACCTTACCAGAGAAACAGGGCAGACCGCACGCACAGCCGTCGGGAACCCTCAAGCCAACGCAGAGTCCACCCCCCCCCAACGGCCCAAGGTGGCGGCGAAACAAGGGAAGGCCTTATTCAGGAAGGCTCTCGACGAGGCGGTTCCGAGAGAAGAGCCCAGGGGAGCACGGAAGAAGTCCCAAAGCCTTCATCAGATCGTCGTCAGGCACCTGCTTCTTCCAAGGAAGTGCGTTCATCATCTCCTCGTCAAGACAGAGCAGAGCCACCAGCGCCGGTACGAAGAAGTACGCGGATTGCCGCTCGGCTTGCCGATGGGCAACAAGTCATTCCATCTGCACCGGCGATTTCGCCCCTGCCTGCTCAAGAATCGGAGCCATCGGATCCACCCGTGCGTCGAAGTGCCGCCTCAGGGCTTTAGGAGAAAGAACGAATGTTGGGTCGTCGGAGGGATCTCAGTCCGAGGCTGCTCCAGCAGCGCGACGACCGCACACCATTGGAAAGGACAGGCGATTGGGAAACGAAAGAGCTTGCCGGGACGTCAATGCGGCCGAGCAATGCCCCGTGTGCGTGGATGCGCTAGGCAGCGACGGACCGTGGGCCAGGTGCAACTTATGCAGCAACGACTACCATGTGAGATGTTTGACGACCTGGTTCGCCAACACAGACTATCCTCCACACTGCGGCCATTGGTAAGCAGCCATCCTCCCGAGCGTGTCATGTGCTAACAGTGGCCTAGTCGGAACAGCTTTACAGGCGGATATGGGTAGACTCTTGGAGCTAGACCGCCAGGGTTACAATCACATTCAAAATCGGCGACTGCCCTTGTCATAGTTTGGGGCTGCTTCAAGCGGAAGCAATGGTGGGGTGACAGGTGGTGTGAGTGCTTGCGTGCTTATGGGAGGGACTGACCTTAGATCATGCCTCCTGTGAACTATCCAGCCCAGTCCGGTTGTTACAGTTTGATGCCGTGGGTCGGCACAGGACACAGACTGAAATTCTGACCTCTTTTAGCTTCAGCAACCCCGCATCCAGAAGCATCCGCGGCGGCATCAAGAACCTCCCAGTCGCGACTGCTGTGTGCATGCATGACACACCACGTGGAGCTAGTCAATGAATAAATTCAATGTTTTGACGGAGCCCGCACCACCTGCACTCTTGATGGAAGCCAACGCCTTGGTTTACCCAGATTATCTGCGGAGTCTGGCGGCCCTTAATCCCCTATCGGACGGCGCCAGTGGCAAGACGCTGTTTGGGAGTCTCCATGATAGTCCGGAACCAACCGTAGACGTCAATTTGTCGCTCGCACATGATCGCCATACGCGCACACAATACCTATGGTGCTGAAGGTGTACTTGCGCAGAACCTTCTCCTTGCGCACGTGAAACAGCACCGCCTTGGGTGAAGCGTAACATCGCCCGGAGTCACCCAAGCCAATCATCCTCCGTGGATGAAGATAAGACTCATGCCCAGTTCAAGCTGATGCCTCCTTTAAAAGAAAAAATCGTCATGTTCCCTCATTCCTCGCGCTCCCCACCACCGTCAAAGAATTGTTGTGCAGACCTTGATGGATCTGCCGCTGCACATTCGACGTTTGGCCATGACGCTTCAAGACATGGGGGGCACACGTGTGTCAGCCGACGGTTCTATCATAGCCGTCAAAGTCGAAGACGAGACGGGTCCCATGATGCAGGGGATACCTCAGCGGGTAAGCGATAGTTCCCTTGGATAGAGTAAAGCTGATGAGGTATGCATAGGAAGCCATAAACAACTTGACCACCCACCGCCGCTCCAGAGCTGCCCATTCTGGCAACGATACGAGGATGCCATTAACCTCTTCCGGAGCTTGTCACGTCCATTGGCCCTTTCGAGAAATCTGGTTCTCGCCGGACACGCGCTATGAGGGCGCGAAAGTGATCGTCGCAGATGAAACACCTCTGCGTGTCTCGTGGTGTCCAACCAAAGTACGCTACAGAAACCTGACACCAAGATTCCAGAGGTTGGTCAGATCTGTGTGGAAGTCTCCCGAACGGCGCAGGAAGCTAGGAGAAATTGGTCGACAGTTGGAGTTAGAAAGTGCATGGGAATGCACTTGCTCATTGGTCTCATGGAGCCGCTGTCTAGTGTACGAGCTATGCTGGAAGCCGACGGACGAGACACTCTCCAACTTCAGCGCGGAGTGCCAAGGGTCGCTTCTAGCGAGGCTGGAGGCCGAAAAGTACAAGATAATCTAGCGCCCGTGACAGGTACTAGACAACATCCCGCTATGAAGCTTCCCTGAAGAAAATTGATTCTTTCCTGCCGACAAGCAAGAATATCTGAGTAGAGGCCAAAGCTCAGCAGTTTCTAGCACGAAATAAACAACATCTATCATAATATGTACAGTCTTCCATCTTGTTCATCTCCCGTGGAGCGGATGAGGTGGCATCACGCCCCAGCCTCACGCACAGTTGTGGCGCGACCCGGAGGAATTGGACGAGAGGATGCTTCTCAAAGCCCGTAAAGAGTCCATCCAAATCGTGCTGCCGCTGCCAGGCGGAGCTGATTTCTCCGCCGTCTCTGAGCCACCGTTGGAAGGACTGTGAGCAGCTGTTCCGTCCCGGTGCATCCTGTCCATGGCGCTAGTATGATTGCACTCATCATTGACTGAATGACTCGAGAGAGGCCCGAGGCTCGCCCAGTCCGCCATGTCGAGCTCATGACTCAACAGAGAGCTTGAGACTGCGCTATATCCCACTGTCCGATATCACCCCCGCCTGTGTCTTCAGATAGGCCCGCGCAAGGTGACCCCTCGGCGCCTTTTTCTGAATGCAGTTACGTATCTACCAAATTCACGTCTTCGACTTTCTCGTTGGTGCCTCTACATCCGGCTCCTCTCGGGTCTTCGCCATCCGGGAGCTGGTCATACGGACTGGTTTGGGCTTTATCGCCTCCCACCAGCCCCCTATCCTGGAGAGCCCAACACCGCTTCACGCATATCCCCACAGTTTGCGAGCTTGGGCTCAGTTTGGTCAGTTTTCCGATTTCAATCGGTTTGCGGGCTCGATTTCGTGGACCTTGGGGGCGATCTTGCTGCGAGAGCGTAGACTCCTGCAGAAGCGTAGAATGCTGCGAGAGCGCCTCAGCATCTTGGATCTGCACAGCTTCTTAGTAGTCCGATGACTGTTTTCCATTTCATCCCTCCTACCACTTTATTTACATCAAAGGGTCGCCAGCCACGGGGGCGCTACACTTTGACTCTCCATTCGTGGTGTGTTGGCTCCCAGTAGCCAGCAAACATAGGTACATTCGCTTTCAACCCTAGCTAGCAGCCTTTGTTGAGCCAACTAGGTCCACTTTTGCGTGCTTTTGACTTTTCCATCTCCTCGTCCGTGATCTTTGTCTTCACTTTCGCCCTAGTACTAGCCATTGTAGAATCCAGAATAGCAAAAATTATGGCCGGCATGATTTCGACAAGCGATGTTGACGTCGGTGCCTGTAAATATGCAGGTTGATGGACAGATGCATCATGTCTCTGCCATGTCTCCACATTGTTCGTCCACAAGTGTACTTATGCCCGTGTAGGTATATACGCTCTTCGCTTCGGCCAAGTACGGACCAAGAGGCAGGGGGGCAGGCGTCTGTCGGCGTGTAAGACGGACAGAACAGGACGGGATCTCATGATGCCTCAGGGGTGGGGTGGACGGACAGCTGGAAGGAAACTGGCCGAAGGATGCTGGCATACCTCTCGCAGAGGACAACCTTGAGCAAGTGCTGTCCACTTGTGTCCGCCTTTGCTTCCATGATCAATAGTCGGACTAGGGTGAATCTCCCAGTTACCGCATTCGGAAGGGTGTTGACGAGATTAGCTCAGCATCCAGTTGTGGACATCCAGTTGTGGCCGGGGTGGCTGATGCGGTGCGCATCACTTGCAGAGAAGTGGCTGATTACCATGACAAGAATCGGAAGGAAGTGGCCGTGATCGACTATGCTTCTTCTTGACGGTGTGGGGAGGTTCCAAGGCCGTTCAGAGAAGTGGGGTGATCAACAGCGCTTGGTGTAGTGGAGATCCAGAGCCCCGGTCAAGGCAGTCAACGCCATTCGCTTTTGATCGAAATGCTTGCCTAGGTGCGGTAGGCTTCTGCCAGTGGGGCTAGATTCTCTCCACTACACCAACAAGCAGTCAAATGGGCCACGTCGACTTCCGACTTGATTCTTACCAGGAGCCCTGGTTTGTCTCCGATCACCGTCCCATCCGCTTGGCTGATCGTCTCTTCTTGCAGGTTTACGCTAGCCGGGGCTGCTCTGATCTGTCTCCTCCCCCCTTCACTTAGCTGCGTTCATCATTTCTGAAGTTGATCCCATCATCAACTTTGGCCCTGACCTGTGCCCACTACTCTCGATCTAGCTCCGTTGATCATGTCTGATTCTGATCACACCCTGCCTCTATGTCCTGACTCGTCCCCTCCCTCCCTAACTTAGCCTCGCTGATCGCTGCTCAATCTGATCCCTCCATGAACTATAGCCCCAGTCTATCCCCTTCCACCTTCATTTGGCTTCGCTGATCAGCTCCGAGTTGGGCCAAACCCTCACCATTAACCCCAGACTGTCTCCTCCCACCTCAACTTAGTTTCGATGATCTTCTCTATATATGATCCCACCATCACGTTTGGCCCTGGTCTGTTCCCTCCCACCTTCGTTTAGCTGCGCTGATCAGCTCTGAGTTTGATCACACACTCACTATCAATCCTAATCTGTCTCCTCCCACCTTCATTTAGCCTCGCTGATCATATCTGAGTCTGATCCCACACTCGATTTTTACCCTGGCCGGCCCCCTCCACACTCAATATAGCCCCGTTGATCATGCCCTTTTCGTCTTTTACCCCTGCCTCATATCCCTGATCATTCCGCCCCAACCCTTGACAGACCATCTCGTCCCACACAGCAACAAATCAGGCCTGCACAATGCCCTGCCCGTTCCCCGCCACCACGAAATCTCCCATTCCTGGCCTCAACCTCCCGCCCAGTCTCGTCTCCCACTGCCGCCAACATCACCTCCATCCTCTCCTTTGACGTCCCCTTTCCGCCTCACCAGGCCTCACGAGTGCACATGCACGGTTATCTTCATCTTGTCTAGGCGCTTGCCAATGGCCACAGCGAGATTGCGTCAGCCAGCCAGCGTAACATACGGCCAGTATCTCGGCTTCGCTTGGTCACGTGTCGTCTCGACTGGACCATTGCTCTCGGACTTGAGGAGGCTGAACATCAATACCGACTCTGCGTTTTTCAATAAATGCGGCTACACAGCAGCGATCGCATGAATTGTCTGGAGCTCGGCTTGCTGCGATTGCCTCCGTCTGAATCTGGAGAGGCGTTGGCAGTAGCTCGCATTCTAACTGTACGCGCCCCCCACCCGCACGGCTTCGGATTGCATGACACCAGCTTTGAATCAGTGTTCATTGGTGCGCTAGAGTGTGTAATTCGACTGGGGATTGGAGAGGGATCAAGGGGAGCGTTGTGAGGGGCCCCACATGCGGCGAGGGGATCAGTCAGCTAAGCTGGCTGGATTGCCCGGGCAACGCTGAAGTCCATCCTGTCCACATAATTTTCGCAGCTGCAGTTCTTCATTCGCCGTCCTAATCACAGTGTATCAAAGAGGCGGAGCCATGGATGATGCGGCCAGACTTCAGGTACTCGAAAAGCTTTTGAGAGAGTCGAATGCACGCGCAGAAGAAGAGCGACGACGCGCAAAAGCCTCCGAAGAGCAAATACGCCCTACCACGCTAAACAAAACATTACTACCTGCCACGCCCTTGTCTACGCCAACTTTGCTGTCCAGCGCGATCGAAGACTGACATCCCGGGGCTCTATCACCAATCCGCGTCACAAATGGTGCCCTACTAACCAGAAGCCGTGGTCTGGCTTCATCGACCGCCAACGCACCGTTTTTGGCGCCCTCTAAGCTTCCCCTCCGACCGACGGGTATTTGAAAATAGGAGCTTCCTCGCCAGCCTCGGCCAGAGGATCGGTCGCAGGGCGATTGGAGACGAGAAGACACTCGAGTACTTCCTCCATAACGGCGTCGAAGACCCGGTGCGGGCGATTATAGATGAGCTCAGGCATGTCGAGGCCATAGAAGAGGTCTTCCGGATGGGAGACGGTGTCATTTTCGAGAATCACCCACACGCCATCAGCGAGACTGCCGAGCAAGTCGTGCAGCAAGAAATGCCGTCGACGCCGCCTTCCACACCCGGCCACCATCTGGACCTCAAACAGCTGCGACCCGACCAGATTTGCGTGTATCGGTCCGATGAGGCAGGCTCGATGCGGCGCACGATGCTGTACGTGTCAGAGTACAAGCCGCCGCACAAGCTGACGGCGCCGCACCTTCGCCTCGGCCTGCGCTCTATGGACATCTACAAAGAGGTGGTCAACCGGAAGACGATACCGACATCCGTGGATCCGGAAGGCCAGTTCCAATATCATGCAGAGAAGCTCACGGCATCGGCCATCACGCAAACCTACCACTACATGATAGAAGGAGGTCTCGAGTACGGGCCCCTCACTACGGGGGAGATGATTGTGTTTCGTGCCCGGCGCTGGGAACGCTGATTGCGTACCATATGATCCCGCCGGGAGCAAGCCGTTCAAAGTAGAATGGCCGGTCTCCTTCAATGACCCTAGGAACCATATGCCATGGTGGCTCCTCCTCCAGGACCATCCCCCATGTATGCGACAGGTGCACGGAATGTAGGTTGCCAAGGATTACCAGGCCGCGGACGATATTCTGTCCACTTGACATTCGACTCGTGTGGACTTCTCACCCGCACGTGGCTATAGTTGTTGACGTGAACAGGGCTGGTGGGTCCATTCCGGAGGCACCGTGATGTCACAGAGCGAAGATCAGAGGGGGACATGTTAATCCCGTCTAGTTGGTCTGCTCGAGGGGCACCAGTCTCCCATGGCGATACCCGGAGATAATGCCCGTGACGGAACCGTCAGTGTCTGCGCGCGATGTCCCGTGCCATAATGACAGGTCCATAGGCGGTAAAGGAAGCCTTAGTTCGGCCCCGTCATTTGTTGAAGGTTGGCAATTGACGGCCGCTGGTGTCCACGAGCTTGGGTATCCACTCCCCCTCCCAGGCGCTAAGATACCTGGCTGAGGCTGTTGCGGACTTCTCGGAAACCGCTCAGTATGATTGATGGCACGATAGGCTTGTTGTGTCTCCAAAGCCGTTTGGGCTCTTTCTGCTTCCCTAGATGCATCCGATGGCCTGGCAAAACCTGTTTCCTGCACAACCTTTGTCGTTTTGAGCAACAGCTGATCGTTTGGGCAGTGTTACAAGTGAGATTTGGTCGACCAGCTCAGGGGAAGTGGTCCGTGCAGCTGCACTCGGTGGTTCAGGAGTGGCATAACTCCGGAGCGCAGTCCTGCTATAGACTGGCGCTGCAACATAAATCGGTCAGTAATCTGTCTACTTTCTCAAGCAAGCAGGTTTGTCAAACTCACTTCCTGGGGATCCTTGCCTCCAGCTCCTTCGCTAACTTTCTGATCCGTTTCCGGCCTTGCGGGCAGTCCTTCTTCGGTTGCGCAAGATTCTTCTTCATCTGGTCCGGGCAACGCTTCTGCCGGAAAATGATACGCCGGATCCGAGAAAGCATCGTGGGAAGCTGTGCTCGACGGTTCGTGAGCGGTCTCTTTTGGAGTTGTGAACCGCTCCCCACAATAAGATGATTGCACACTAGTATCGGTTGGCACTACAGAAGATCATACATCAGTAAGTAGTCAATTTTGCAATGTCGTGGCGTCTTTGAACACACTTCGCCTTGAATCCTCGTCTCTGCCTCCTCCCCGAGCTTCGGTTACGTGCCCTGGTCCAGGCTGTTCGTCATCTTCGGTCGTAACCGGTTCCTGCTGAGTGGCATCTGATAGTTCGGACAACTTTTCCGATGGACCTGTATTCGCTAGCTTGCCTAGCTCACGAGCCACGCCCGTTTCTGTCGCGCTCGGCAGCTATAGGGTTGCTGCTCTTGAAGATGGAGTCGACAGTTGGTAACGAGATGCATCGCCTACGCAGCAATCAGTGTTGTGTTCAATTCCCAATCATGTAGGTCCAACAAACGCACTTGATGCATTTTCCACTTCGACCACCTCTGCCTTTTCCATCTGCCGGAGATAGTCTTCTACTCCCAGATGCTCGTTTTGCTGTCGATTGATGAAAAACTCGTTGTAGGCACTAAGGTGCTCGACCTCGACCCATTGCAGTACCGTATTTCGTGGATACTCGGGCCCTGTGAAAAGGACTGCTGGATACTGTCGTCCGGACATCTTTCCACCCCGATACTCCGAGGTCCAACCCCGTGCTATCTTCTCTTCCTTGTCGTAGTCTATGCATGGTGGTATGGGGTCCCTAGCATTGGCCTCTTCAGTGAAAAACCCCGAAGCTTCGGCTGTTTTAAGAACTTCTGACCGCTTACCCGACCACTTTTGGAATATAGGAAGAATGACCGCAGCACTCCACCTAGCACCGGGCTTTTCATGGCAATAGACTTGACCTGCCTTGATGGTGACAGCTTGTCTACCATACTTTGTCCCTTTACGACTAGTACTATCGTCCTTCGACAGGCGTCGTTTCCTGGTGTGCGGCGACTCAATGATAAGTGCTTGAGGAGCATGTGCGGTCCGTCGCTGGGGGTCTCTCCTTCTGTATCCCCTTGAGCCGTCGGCATTCAGATTCAGTGGTCTCCCTGCTGACTTCCGCGGACCATCCCTTCTTCCTGACGCCAGTGTTTCACAAGAGCTCTGCAACGCCTGATTGTTTTTTTCCAAGAGATTCTGGTCACAGTCCTGAACGAGAAACCCTATGGCTTTGAAGGCGTTGGCATTGCTCGATACGAATTGGTGGCCTAGCTCTTTTCTGTGGGCTTGCCATAGGTGTGCCGTCGCTGCTTTGAACGACATAAGCGGCCTGTTCCTGTCCGAGCATCTACCCAGCGAACAGCGAAGAATACAATATTCTCCACTGTTGGTTTGTATGATCATGTCCGTCGGGTTGCCCTTATTCCAGACCTCCTCGAAAGATATCGCTTCCGGCCGTACCCCTACGGACGGGCTGCCGGTTTCGGGCTGCACACAGTTTGGTGCGGTTGATAGGCTGGAAACGGACAAGCTGCCGCCTCGTCCTTCCCCAAATGGTTCCTCACGCTGCCCCTGTTGCTGCGATGCACCTTGAGAAACGCGCTCGTCTTGCTGTCGCCCGCGGAGGTCATGTGCATCGCGACGAGCGTTGCGTTGGGCCAAAACTTTCATAAAATGCGCCCAGGCCTCTTCGAGAAGTCCCTCCAAAGACTCTAGTTTCGCTCTAGCGAAGCATTGCTGCCTTTTGTGTTCGGCAAGGGTGCTGAGTCCTTCCTTGTATATGTCCCAAGCGCTCAGGTCGGCGGTTCCCGGCTCCTGAGGAATGTTGGGGCAAGAGGCCGTCAACTCAGATTTCAAGAGATCGACTTCCCTTGACAACGTGATAACTTCTGGCGTCTGAGGTGGTCCTCCCAGTCTTGCGGCAAGTCGAGCAAGCCTAGACTCAAGATCTGGATAAGGCATGGTTGAAGCGAGCGATCCCTTGCTCGATCGCGGCTGCTGGTCAGTGTCGCCCTTGCAGCTGACCGACGCGCGCTGCGAGACAAGCGTCGCGTCCGATGAACAATCCTTTATGAAGACTGTCGAGGGCGCACTGACGCGCGAATCTTGTTCAACTGTGCTAACGAACGCTCAGGGGAATGTGTACGAGCCCGGCCCAGTCATATCTTACCGTAGTGCTTGTTGAGCGTTGTGAGAGGGAAAGGAGGGAGTACGAGGCGAGGATGCGATCGCCAATATACGATTCATCAGGCGAAATCACGCCCCGCCCCGCTAGAGCATACGGAATACTCCACCGAAAAATCAAAATTGGATGTAAATTGTCGACATCACCCTGGGCGCCCCACCAGCGTTTTCCACACTTTAAAAACTTGACAAGGAGAGTGGCGCGAAGTCACGTGGAATCCTGTTGTCCTCCTCATCGCGTTTCTATCCAACAGTCTCCTCCAATTTAAAACATGAAAACATCATCGACAGCGAGTACGACTTGAAAAACAGCAGCAAACTAGCACCAAGAATTCCCGCTTCTGATAGCAACCGCCTTCACGAGCCATCATACGCCTCCATCCTGATGCACCTCGTGGAGGCCCAGGTGCTGTCAGCAGGATGCGGGAAAAGACCACACATCATTGAGAGCACGCCACACACACGACAAACGCGAAAGGACGCAGCAATACGGCAGCAGCATGCATCTCCATCTCGACTCCGCGAAGCGCAACGATGGAGCTCAAATACGCGTCCCCGCCACAACACTACAGCTACGGATAGGTTTCCTCGTTGCCCGTCATCACGACAATGTTTACAGCATCCCACAACGACAAGCTGTCGAACAGAACGACCTCATCCTCGACATGCGCAGCGCTCCAGACACATGGCACGCTACGATCGGTGCTGGCCTAGTAAATCGACTATTTGAACCGAGCGGAGCATTGCACTTTACGGAGCAGAGGCTGAGATCAGGCTGAGATTGATTTGCTGGTCGAGCAGATGCAAACACACAGCCACATAGGAGCCCAACAGAAGGCAACAATATGATATTGATACCAAATTCGAAGCACATGCGCAAGTCCGGGGCACAGGATGAGCAAAGAAACAGACGAAGCCGATGGCTGGGGGGAGACTGTAGGTACGCGGACCCAAAACCATGAGGCGAAACGCCTCGACAGAGCCTGTACATAGTGCACATTAGCAGAGAACCAAGTTCTACTTTGGCGATAGGCCAGGAGT
This sequence comes from Tetracladium maxilliforme, assembly GCA_037074925.1. Lineage (NCBI taxonomy): Eukaryota > Fungi > Ascomycota > Leotiomycetes > Helotiales > Tetracladium > Tetracladium maxilliforme. Next base: position 19,964 of record JAYRCL010000023.1, read on the forward strand.
ACGACGAGGTTGAGGAGCAAAGTGGGAATCTTGGGGGCAGCTGGTCAATGTCCTGTTTGCATTGGCGAAGTGGGGCGACCGGATTAACGTTCGGACGCGTCGGCTGCTAGCCAGGCCCCGCTCACTGGGCATGGCTGGGGGTAAATAGCGGCTACAACCGAGTAGAAATACAGTTCAGTTCAGTCCTCTCAATTCTCGTGTTCGATTGAGCGCTTTGCTCAGTGAAAGTCAGGCGTTGCATGTGACCAGATTTGCACTAAAAAATCGTCCTTACTCTCAGTGGAATAGTTAACACTCTATTCCGCGAAGAAATCCTTCATCAAGGAAGTTTCCACTTCATGAGCGCTTTGAAAAATGTCGGCCGTAATAGCTTTCCAAATAAAGCGCTCTTCGTTCTGGAGAGCCTTGATCGCTGCCTTCTCCCGCTGTTCCAGTTCCGCTCGCTCGGCCGCGATACGCCTCATCTCCTCGCGCTTCTTGGCCTGGTGGGACAAGACTTGGGTGATAACTCATCAAGTTCGGCCTCGGCACCGGCTCGAAGCAATGCAATTGCCCCTTTCCCGCTTTCAATTCCTAATAGATTGAGAAACACCTCAGCGGCTCTCAATGTTTCTCTCACTTTCGATATTTCCATCGGCTCTGGCACTAAAGATTTTGTAATGTCACTCATCAACCGGTCCAACGCAGGCTTCTCCAGATCGATGCGGAGACTCTTGATGACGACTAGCAATGATACCAGCTCTGCTGCATCTGGGCAATGCCAGTCACGAGCTTGAAGAGCACTGGGCTCATACCTCTGCACATACGTAAAGCTTGCGTATATGAGGGCCCGCCGAAGAGTGGCAACGAGGGGACGCTGTGCTGTCAAGGGTAGACATACAGGCTCCATGAATAGATCGGGGAACACATCCCTCGCAGCGTCTACATTCGTGAAAACCTGGTCCCCGAAAAGCTCTTGTGCCTTGGCAGCGATAGCATCGATGCCGTGCCTGTCTAATAGGGGTTTGACGGACTCGGAAAGCCTCTGTCTGCGTATCGCCTTTCGTATTCGTATACTGTTGCAAGCCGAACCGGGCCGGAAAATCGACATGCTCTTGAGCGCCAGATACACTGCTCTCGCATCTGGCTCCGGTAGCTCATTGGGTTCACTCTGCCTGTCGCCCATTTCACCTCCAGCGTGGTTTTCAAGGACAAGGCAAAGACAGTGCTTGCAGACAACCGACTCTTCCCAACCGTCTTGGTCCACAACGGCGTCCCGACCGCATTCACAGTTTCCTGCTGTGGCGTTCATGTTATCGATGGGACAAATTAATCGGCTTGGGCAGGGGTTGTTTGGGCGATAATGACAACGCTTACCACAATAGTCCGCAGGAACGGCGCACCGAGGAGGGAGCGGATTAAACCATCCAAGTCCCGGTGACGGCTCATTAGGGTACCCATCATCGTGACGACACAATGAAAGTCATGTGTCTCAAAACAAATTCCGTGAAGTGGCTGGCGGCATGGGCAGGAAGCCTTCTCTTGTAATTGGCGGGGTATCCCAACTGCACACGGAACGCTGCCATACAACCGACTCTGGCGCTGACTATGTGACACTCACCTGCTTTCCCATCATGGAGGAATTCGATGCGGAGCGAGAACTATAATCGAACGAAACTCGATAGGTCTGTAAGATAAAAAACAAATAAAATTTATCAGCAGCCCACGGAAAATCGATTCTTATTCACAAGCGCATTGACAACTTCCTTAAGAAGTTGCCGTGTTCAGAGCGGGGTGGGACGAGAGACAATAACGTCGCGTTGTGGAGCAGACGGCACACCAGCGGATTGCAGTCGCCAGCAGCCTCCGACCAGGGAAAAGAGAAGACAAGTCATGATACAAGGGAAGGCAAACCCCTGTAATGCAAGATTACAGGTGAAACTTCCGGAAGGGTCTATTCGTCTAGACCACATATGCAGTCTCAGCGGTGTGCGTGGACGCGGGCGACACCCAGTGTGTGATTTGTGCAAGGCGCGTGCGTTCCATTA
>JAYRCL010000024.1:0-61400 GCA_037074925.1 Tetracladium maxilliforme
GCAACTGCTGACTCTGCCAATTCGTAACCTCCACACGTATGCTCGTGGCGCACTGCCTCAATCAGTGCAGTACCCGCATAACTGTGACATCTTGGGGGCCCGCATTTTCCGTTCGATTTAGATCAGCATTGAGCCTCGTCGCTTAATGAGGGTCCTCGTGAAGTTCCCCACCTCCTTCATGGGCATGTTCATATGTTGGAAAAATGGTCTTGCTTAAGCTTCCGCTGCCCATTTGGTAATCTATTTAGAGTATACTGTCTTTTGCTTAGCAAAAATTTTACCCTCTTCCTAAGAGGTCAACCCCGGTCTATACGTAGCGTTGACTTGAGCAGACGAGTTGTGGTAATGAATCATAGCTATCGGACTTTCTTTGTCCTGCTACTGAATCGTTGTTCCCCCAGAGTTCCTTTTTTTCACTTCATGCATCATCCTTACGGTAGAAACGCTCAATGCAGGAATTCATGTGTATATCATAACCTCAGCATATACAAGCATCCACGAAAATGCACACACCACTGTCGCTAATCACCCTTTTCAGGCTCCCATGGGAGAGTTGCGTCCAATTCACATTGCTGACTAGCTTTGAGGAATTCAATAGACGCGTCCCAGCTGTTGCGGGTAGAAATAACGCCCATGCATCTGCCCACATCAGCATGATCTTAAGGCCTGGTGGCGAAGCCCATCCGAGGTAACACGTTCGAACCGCTAGAGGGCTCCTCATTGGATCAATGCCAAAAAGTCTCGGGCCCATGGATACCTGAGCTGGTTTCCGGGGAGAAGCGGAAGGCAAGCGCAAGGTCCAGCAGCGGTACACCATTGAGCAGGCTGACTTTGTTACATACTGCGGGCACGAGCGGAACATGTCGTGGGCCAATGTTCAAGATCTTTGCCCTCAGTACTTCCCAAGCTCACTTAAAAGCATCTCACAAGGTCTTCGAGCCGCCTACAGCCGTTTCAATAAGAATGTACCGGTATGCAACCATGATGGGGAGCTTATCTTTCACTACGGTCCGGTCCGAACCCGGCGTGCCTTGACATCGAGTCCGAATACAAGGAAGCCATAGTCTAGCAAAGCGCTATTCTGAGAGAGCCGAGCTTTCCCTTAGGGTTGGTATTGCGACCAGGCCCGTGCAAGTCGGCTCGGTAGGTCTACTTGGCACGCATGATCCTGTTTTTGCTAGTTTGTCAATGTTTTCTAGTATCTTCAAAGGCCTTATAACTCCTCACAAGGCGCTATGACCTCTGGAGAAGAGCTCACTCGGAATACTACGACGAGGCTGATCGTTGCTGGTCCGCTACTAAAGTTCTTCCGGTTGGATTGACCACCGCGGACACAAGAGGAGGTCGATGAGAGGGGTTAGAGGCAGATTCAAGGGACATGGGAGGGTCTAAAATCAACAGAAAGTACTTCTAGGTTAACCTGTACGGAAGTTTACGTGAAAGGGAAGCAAGCTCCGCCGTGTCGCGATCTACTTTTGCCTTGAACAAGGGTTGCCATATGAAGTATCAATAGAGTGTGTCAGGCTTTTATAATGGGTTTCAGCACGTTTATAGCTTAAAAAGGGCGTGATAAAATGCTTCACATGCAGCTCTACGATGGCATCATGGTTGCGTCCCAGCATTCGGTTGACGTCTCAGGCTTTCTCTTTCCTCTCCCTAGAGTCCATGAACGTACGTTGTTCCTAGACAGAGAGATATATCCGCGAACAGGTAGGTACATTAACCTATTGTGGCGCTTGCTACTTCATGGTTATAAGCGATCCACTTGTTCGTTCCTATGGCTATATTGGAAGACTCAGATTGTCGGTCTTGCCACGAGACACCCAACCTTCATTATTGCGCAAGAGCGAATATACCTACGAATGCATCGAACCAAAAGAGCAACCTTGACCCTCTGAAATGAGCATATACTTAAAACAGCCAAACATGCATCTCATAACAACAGCAGCAAATTAATTGCTGTTCAGCCGGGATAAGTCCGATAGCTAGCCTAACGATACGCCCAAGTGGCCTCTTCAATAGACTAGCAAGCCCTTACATGAGCTTCCACGGACCCCAAATTTGAGTCTTTCATTCTTCCTCTCCTTCACGAAGCCTTTAGATACTACCACGTTGTTGTTCTCGTCGAAGCACTCCTTCCTGATGGCTTGAAGAAGCCTAGTTTGTCTATCCGCACACTGCTTGAGTATGGTCGGTTTCAGGATGGATGCCTTTGTCTTGAGCCTCGACTTAGCAGACGCCACATCGTCTTTCTTTCTGCCTGTTGTGGCCTCTTTCCTTCTGATCGAATATCAAAGGATATCTCAAATTCTCGTCGAATCTCATACCGTTGTCTGCTAGTTGAAACAACACTCTATTTCGTATTCGTTTGTTGAAAGTGCGTCCAACCCGCTTGTTAGAGCCCAACCCCAACTTGTACACCGAGCATTCTAGCTTGTCTCTATTTACTTGGAAGCCATTTAAAAAAATAGCTAGGCAAAGCATGGAATCAGCACAAAGATCTTCTAGCTCTTCCGGTCCATTGTACTGTCGGCTGACGCGTTCGAGTAGATATAAGCAAACACTTTCAGGAAAGGGTTACTTCTCGAGGAATATGCTGCAGATCATGCTGAAACTGGTAGTGAGAGCTGCGTAGATCCAACTTTAGATATCAGGGCAGTCATTGATTCTTGTCCTGATCACGCTGAGGCCCTTTGACTCATTACCTCATATAGAGGAGAACTGCCGAGTCCGTTGATCAACATAGTCACAGTATCTGACAGCGGAGTTGCGCACGTCTTCGGTGATGCCAGCTCTAGTAACCACCGAGACATACTCCGCGATTCGCGCAAGCGAGTGTCCGCTTCATTATCCACTTCTGATACTAATGTATAGACAGGTATAGGGTATAATAAGCGAAGACATGCCAAAGCAGCACATTTTAACATAATTCTTCGACAAAGGCATTCAGCTGCTGATTGAGCCTCAGTTAATGTGGGCAACTCAGGCTTCCACTAAACGTACCCAGCGATGCGGATACAAGGTCAGCCCTGGCAACTCCATTCTAAAGATCACACCAGTTCTGTACAAACGACTCTATCTCGTCTAAGTAGGTACGAATCTCGCTTTGCCTGAAGGTCTCATCCTTGAATAGCTCTGGTTCCGCACCAGAGGCCGTCCGTGCGTTGGCTTTTGCGTCAGTCTGGTTGGTCTCGTGAACCTTTTTAGGTCTCATCCAGAGCCCAGTCGGTTCACCCTATTGTGAAATGAGGTTGAGACTTATCTTTTCATAGATTTCCCCGGGCGCCTGGATGAAGCCCTGATGACGGTCGCAGTAAGGGTAACGCTTTGCTGCTTCTTGTTTGTAAAAGATTCAATGGGCTTAATGTTGGTCTCGGCTTCTTATTTTGAGCGCCGAGGAATCTATACTGGTATACAGTATTGTTGATTGAACGCTCTGCGTATTCCAACCGACCATGACGCAGAGGCAGACGTTCCGTCTCGTCGAAATTGTAGATATCGGACTCGAGGTTGCCATATTTGGCGATTGTGCTCCGGATAAGGTCAAATCAGGCCTGGATAAGGGCTGGACCTTCGCATTTGCTCTGATGATTAAGCGTTCGGAAAGAACGCGTATAAGGCTATTGGTTGTCGCTTAACGATACTAGGAGCCCCGCGCTTGCCAACGCGTGACGCGTCGCGGTTAGCGAGCAATTAGTTGGCCACATCTTCCACCCTAATAAGCCGAGGAAACGATCGCGAATCCAGTTCGACTACATACTATACGATAGTTGATTCCTCTAGGTTCGTCAACTTCCGTGTTTGGCCGTGCAACCGCGTTACGCTGCTGCACCGCGTTGTCGGCGGCCTAACATTACGCGAGGGATCAGGTGGAGGTCTGCAGCTGTACGTATGCTAATATCTGGGTCTTTTTCGAAAGCTTGACAATGAAGAGGGGTTTGAGCTTCGTGCGAAGTGGATGACATTATCATGCGTTGAGGAAAACGCGGTTGAGCAGGAAGGAATGCGAAATCGTGGTGGCGTGGCCCACTAGCTTGTGAGGAACGTTACACTGTTTGAGAAGTCCTACGATGTGAATGTTTACAGCGACATTCCAAACGAAGCCCCAAATTTCGCAAAATTCCTACCTCACCTAGCTCAGCCGCTTTTAGGAATTCTGTCATTGGTCTCATTCCATAGAAATCTTAGGTCAACTTCACGTTCAATGGGTGGAGAACCAGGGGATCTTTAGGTGGGACGCTCAAGTATAAATCAGACGCTATCGCCGCAGTAGAAGCCAGAGGACCTGCAACCACCACCATCATCCAGTCGCAAAGAAACACACACTGACACCATTTGAATTCTTCTATACATTTTCCGATGATGTATGCACTCACTCTCCTCGCCATCGCGGTTCCTGCACTAGCAGGGACTACCCCACTTTCCGCTTTGATCCGTCGACAGGATCTGTCTAGTATGACGGTTTCCGAGGCAAACGACGCCTGCGGGAACGGTCAAACCATATCTTGCTGTAACTCGATTAAGCAAGGGGACGACATCAGCGAAGCGGAGGGTGTCCTCTCCGGGCTCCTAAATGGTCTCCTTGGCGACGGCGTAGCCCTGGCCGATGAGTGCTCCAAGCTCGACGTTGCCGCCCGTGCGTATCAAATTTCGAAAAACAAAATATACATCTTTAGCTAACAAGATAGTGATTGGCGTCCAGGACCTTCTTAACGACCAGTGTACCAGTAACATTGCTTGCTGCCAAGACAGTGGAGCCGAAGCTGTAAGTAACCGCTGGGTCATTTCCCACAAAGGAGTGCTTTAACACACAATAGGAGGTTGGACTCGTCAATGCGGCGCTGCCCTGTGTTGCCTTGGGTAGCTTGGTCGGTTAAACAAATCTTGCCCAGGGGTGATCGATACACCGTGAAGGGAATGTCCATCCCCGATACGCTTTATCTTGGAGCTTACACTCGGTAGCGAAGTCTTGGTGGCATGTATGGGCGAGAAAAAGGGTTATCAGTGCTGCGGCGAGGCTGCAAGGGATCATTAGGTCAACGCAGATAGCCTTTGGGAATATTATCCCCGCAAAATAAGACAATTTCTTTATACGCACGGCCAACGAAGCAGTAATCGGGTCGCTGGGAAACCCCACGAGCAAATCAGGAGCGCCTGCTTCGTCGCATCTAGCAACAAGTACACGAGCTTTTGTGGCGATTCATACAAGTCAAAATCAGATAAACCCCATCACGCAAAGACATCCCAGGAAATGATGTCGTAGACAAATCCATGAATGAAATGGCTAGGCGGAGACACAATAAACGAGCTGGCCCGTAAGCAGAATACAGCTGGAGTTGCGACCCCTTAGGATGATAGTAAAGGCCTAGATTCGTAAGGAAGCACCTTAGGCTGGAAAATCTAAAATTGTAGCGGAGTCGCAGGAAAATATACTTTTCGGCACACACAGTGGCCAAACAATGATGTTTTGCATGCTCATGAAGACCTGCCCTAATGATATTACTCCAGATTCATCCACCTTCGAGCAGAGGTGTCGCCATCCGGAGTTTCCTATTCAATTAGCGCGACCCGGACGACATTGAGCAAGGGAAAGACAGACTTCAAGGCCATCAAATCTTGGGAACAGATACAGATCCTAGCGTAATTCGGGATCGGGATGTGACAGACCAAATGTGACACTGGGTGAGACCGTGAGTATCTTGGACGCAAACCGGTGCAACCGATTTATGGGATTATAGTACACTTGCTGACTAGTATTGAAACACTTGCCTACACGTGGGGTTAAACAAAAGTAGATAGCGGCCGAGTAAGTCGTGTCTGGGCACGGTGATTTGGTTCTCCTTGGCTATTATGGAGGTTCGCCGGACTGCTAACCAGGCATGTGGCTGCGGGCACATGCTCACTAACCGCACTTAGGAGTATGTAGGACGATGGCTTACAAGTGGTGGGTCAGGGTTTTGGTCATGCTCTGATTTAGGTTCGATTGTAGCTGCGACTGCTTAGATTGTATGCAATGTGCAGCGACCCTAATACGAACGGTACGGATCCACGCACAAAGCAAAAGAATACGGGACAGAGGAAGGTGGTTCTGAGCCTGAAAGTCTACTTCTTCTCAAATTGGTTCGATCGGGCACACAAAAGCAAAATCTTCGTCAGGAACAAATCCTCGCGCAGTACGCTCCCATGATGGAACAGCGCAGATTCCTCTCGACCTCACTTAAACTTGAAAGTGAAGTCCCAATTCAACTCGTCGTTGTAGGGTTGGTGGATAGCTCGCTGCGTGAAGCCTGAGAAGTGCCTCTCATAGGATAACTATAGTTCGACACTCAGGATATAGGTATTATTTCCGAGTGATCTAACAACATCTCTTGCATCATGTTTCGTACAGTCTGGCACAGCGAGGTTTGCAATGTCCCAGGGACCAGCTGTTGAGCAGGAAAAGACCTGACCTGTATTCGATGAGCAAAAACGACGCGTTTATCGCAGCTGTGATCTTCGTATAGAGAGCTCTTGTAGTCGTACCTCCTTAATTATAGATTTATTGCGGGTTGAGCTTTTAGTGCGCTTGATCAACCAATATAGCTCATCTAAGAGGTGATGTGCCACGCGATACGAGAACCAGATTTGCTATTTCTTTCATGATTCCAATCAGAGAGCAAGATCGCGAATCTAAGTCGATTATCCTCTTAAGTGTGACTTTGTCTTCTGACTTACGGAGTTTTGTGGAGTTGAGAAGGCTATCGCGTCGGGTAGTTGTACTGTTGTAACGCTTTGAGGTAGTTATAGATGCTTGAATTGGCTGATTAATTCAAGAGCGTGTGGAAAGCCGCGAGGCGTTGTTCAAACGCCTCCGGCCACACGTTAGGCAACTGATAAATGGGCACCAGGGTGGCGGCCCATAGGTGCACGGGTACCCGTGCCTCCAAAATATGACGGACCCGTGCGCATCATATAAGCCTGCCTTAGCACCAAGCTTCGGATAGCGGCTATCATAATATAGGTGAGCGCTTGCTGGTTAGGTTAGTTGTCAGACGTAAATGCAAACAATGAGGTGATACCAAACGTCTTGGATGAGAGTGGTATATTCTCACTAAATTCCTTCTTGGTTATCTGTTTTTCTTAAGAATCGTTCAGCCTTTGTATATCCAGGCTGTCTCTAAAGTCCTACGAATAGAGTTCATGTTAGGAATTTTTAATCACTATGCACTATCTGACAGTAATTAACGTAAGTGCGAATAATTAGTGCTACCGCTGTTGCCCAAGAGACTGTGGTTCTTCAATATCACTAATCACCGCCTCCCACACAACCTGCTGTTCCTCCATATCCCTCGCTGCCGCCTCCCAGATCTGCCCCATACCTCTTCTGCTAGAAAAAGGGTTACCTACCATCTCAACGACTATCTGCGCTTCAGCTCGACCGTAATCTAAATAGGCCATCATCTCTTCCTTGGTCCAATCTCTGATGCCTGTGGGCGCCATACAGTGCTGACCCATCTGTTTGTTGTCAAGACACCACCTGTAACTGGGTTTATCATATCGTTGGGGGAAAACCATCGCCTTCTGATAACGCTGATTCGTCTTGATGCTACCATGAGGCTGCGCACTGTACCAGGCGTCTCTTGCTGCAACATATCTCTGATAGATAGCCCGCGGGTCATTGTATCTGAGTCTCGGCGTTAACACTGATGCTATCTGCCCTGCGGCTGCCTTGACTGCCACCGCCTGGCCGTCTGCCGTGCTGCTGTGTGGAGCGCCCCTGCCTGGTGGACCCCTATGCAATTTGTTAATTCTTGGGCCGCTGCTCTCTGCTCCGCCGTTGCCTGGACCACCGGTATCTAACTTGCCCAATCGTTGCACGCTAAACCCTGAACCGATGCCATCTGACTGGTCGATACATGGTCTTCTTGCTCCCGTATTAAAGCTGCTGATCCCGGGAGCCCCTTGTGCCGAAGGAGGCATGCCTTCGAGGGCGCTATGTGGCCAATTTGATGACATCTGCTGCATGTGGACGGGGCCCTCGGCTTTGCTGCCGCCTCAACTGTTTCGAATACACTAGTCTCTCTCCTTGTGCTTGAATCCGGCCTGGTCGAGCTAGCACCAATCCGATCGTATCGATGCGCACGCTCTAGTAGAAATTGATAAGCATCATCGCCGTGCAGGTGCAATGCACGTGGAAATCCTCTAGGCGAAGCGCCCTTTTACTCCCTTGTAGGTCCCGGAGTACATGAGCGCAGGGTGAGCCCTTGAGACCGGGTAATAAGGCCCGTAGAAGGAGGTCAATTTCCTTATAAAAGCCGCTTCCGTTGTTCCTTCACCATTGTGAAAGCTTCGCGGGATATCCAGCCAAATACTGCACCCTAGAGCGACTTAGATAGCTCAGGCGGTGTCTGGATTTGCTTAATGGCTTGGTTAGCTCGCAGTTCAGCAATTTGATTATACACGACATACTTTATAGCTCTCCATGCTTCAAAGAGGTCTAATTTCGATGACTAAAGATGAGCTTTAAGCATCGCATGAACACCCTCAACACGCGAGGTAGCCACAATCCCAAAGTGAGGGTGCCGATCCGCCCAACCCTTGACAAGCTTTCCTAGTAGAGATCGAGCCAGTTCTTGTATGTATGAGACCTCTTCGACGTGATGTGTAAGGTATTCCTTCTCGAACCTGTGTACACGTTGATTGAAGGCCTCTTCGTCTAACGAGGCCGTTATCAAATTCCAGTGACCGAAAAACTCATTCCAACTAACAACACCTTGCTGATGCTCCTCGGAGCGAGGGCAGCCCCGTACAAAGGCCGACTGGCAATGGCTAAGGACTGCCTTGTTGGCATGCCCGCGGCATAGTAATGAGATTGCGCATGGAAACAAGCTAGCCGCAGCGTTCATACAAGCCCCATCACGATCCGTAAGGCTGACAGATGGAAGCCTCGTATTGCCGAACTCGTAGAGGGACTTGGGCCGGCCCATCGCCCAGAGGTAGTCTGGCTCTGTCTCTCCGCTGAGGAAGGCAAAGGCAATGCAAAAAGATTGCTGACAGGCATCAACGCTAACTATGTTAAGGAGTGGTATCCCGTATTTGATCGTCTTGTAGGTGTATTCTAGTATAAGTAGATCCGGGTAGGCTTGAAGGTACGCCAATGAGTTGACATGGGCAAAGAAGATTGCCGTTACCCGACCCTCCGAGTCTACACGCGTTCGACTCCAGAAATCTTGATCATCTAACTGGTTCACAAGGGCATAGATAGAGCTCTGTCCTTGGCGGATATCTCGCCGGCATTCTGCAATGTAGTTGTAGATGTCTTGTTGCGTTGCAATGAAGTCAGAGCTTTGCCGGGGATAAGTCCTGATCTCTCTTGGAGCGACTCCAGCGTTTGAAAGATTTTTGATGGTTAATTTGTCCGTATGTAAGAGCGCCCGGTGGACTGGATGAGTAGATTGGTGTTGGCTTGGCTCGTGATTGTGTACAGCAAAGTGTTGACCTTGACGATGCCGTACAGTCCAAGTCCCATCCACAGATTGTTTTGCTAAGATGGAGAACTGACAACTGGTGCTCCGTGTGCAAGTTTCCGTATCCCACCTTGGGACGAACTGGGAGCGCGGCGAAAGCGGTCGCAAGTAAAGGTCACAGTAAGCCTTTAGTTTTTTCCCTTATTGATCTCCCGGTAACAAAGGCATAGCCCCGTGGCGCTGCCCATGCGTTGATTGCCTTGACTAGGGAACCTCGAGACTCATAGTTGAGTTCCGGAGGGATACAATCACGTGGAAAGATCTGACTTTTTGGACTGGGTCAATCTTAATCGAAGGCCGTAGTGGTGGCAGCAACCCCTTAGTTGCAGCGATTGACAGTGACCGATGACTCCGCCACCGTAAAGATTGCTAGCTCTTGGACTGCTGTTAATTGGCTGTCTCTAGATAGCAGGGCCAGGGCTGCCAGCGACCGCTGTGCAGCGGTAACCCCTGATGAATGGAGTTCTGTCGTTGGGCGATTGCCGCCTCATCAAACGCAGCCGGTGTCATGAATGATCGTTGCTATCCGACCAAATTTTGGAAGCACAGGTACCCGTGCGCCTATGGGCCGCCCACCAGGGTGCCCAAATTATGTCAGCAATGTGTTTACCCCGGGGCCCAATAGGTGCGCCACCGGTGGTGCAAATAAGTGTCACGTGTTGCACCACCAGTAGCGCGAATAAGATGACCATGTAAGCCTCGCTCAATGTGTAAGCCGACCATGCTGCGAAGTAATGCAGATACCGTGTACTATGAAAAGGCAACATAAATTTAAAGAAAGGTCGAGGATGGAGCTAAGCAAGGGAGAAGGGAAACTTTGGTTATGAGGTTTCAAGTGCATCACTTATTCATGGTTGAAAGAAAAAGCTTGGAAAATTAAGAGACTAAGCGTCAACTATACCGCAGTCTTTCGAGGAAAAAGCCTGTTGCTCGATAATGTCCTGCTTAACGCTCTCTCAGACCTCTTTCATCCCTCTTTGTCTAATTCCCAGAGGGTTGCCACCCATCTCTTTGGAGACACGCGCCTCGACCCGGTCATCCTCTGCCTTGCTCCAGTCTAAGTATGCCATTACCTCCTCCTTGGTCCATTCCCTTGACCCTGATGATGTGACACAGCGCTTCGACATCTGTTTGTAGTCTAGACACCACTCATAACAGGTCTTGCTATACCGTTGAGGCAGACCCATAGCCTTTCGATATTGCTGATTAGTTTTCAAGCCCCCTCTGGGCAGCTGGTTATACCATGCCTCCCGTGCAGCAGCATATCGTGGACAAATAGCACTGGGATGATCATAGCGCAACTCCGGCGCCGGCTTCGGCTCTGGCTCTGGCTCTGGCTCTGGCTCTGGCTCTGGCTCTGGCTCTGGCTCTGGCGACGACTCTGGTCCCAAGGACAGCAATACTTCCTTTGGTGAATGTGGCTCTAGCTCTGCATATGAGAACGGTTCTTGTGGCTCTAGAGGCTGAAAAGTTGAGCTTACTGCCAGCGCCAGCGGCGGTATGATTGGAACGTGATTAGTCGTTGACATAGAACGTGGTGTCATCTCCGGCGGTGAAGCTATAGCTGAACCCACGGTCTCTTGAGACGGCTCTGCGGTTGAAGATGGTGTGAGATGTGCGTAGCGTAGCTTGCAGGCGTGTGATCTCCTCGTGTGGCCATACTGATAGCACCTTGTGCATTGGGGAGCTGCTTTAGTCCGTTTATACGCTTGTGATGCTTGCTCAACAGCCTCAAATGCAGATGGCTCACGACGAGTGCTGGATTTTGCAAGTGCTGACCCAGCCGCGGCTTGGTTAAACTGTTGGCGAGGCTCTACAAGTATCTGCGGCCTCCCTTCCCGCTGAAGATGCTAATGTGTGTGAAAATGCTCCAGCTGAAGAGGCTTCTCTTCTTCTATGAGAGACTCAATTGCGTGACAACAAGGGAGATCGGGTGATTCAGTGAACCTCCCTGTGCAGGCAGGAAGTGCGTCACCCTGTAGAAGCCGCTTCCTCTGCGATTCAACCTTGCGCAATGCCCCTGGAAGACCCAGCCTCGTATTACGCTGTATGGACTTCCTCTGAGTTCAATAGGCGTGCGGGTTCGCTGCTTTGCCTGATTTGCGTGAAGCTCAGTCAGCTGGTTCAGAAATGCGCGCTTGATAGACCTCCAAGCCTCGAAGAGATCAAGTTGATTTGTGTTGAGATGCATTTTGACAAGCTGATGGATGCTCTCCCCTCGGGAAGTAACAACGTTCCCGAAGTGAAGATACTGATCAACCCAAGCTTTCACACGCTTCTTTTCATAGAGTTCAAGCCAAGTCTTGATGATGTAGCCCACTTCTCGAGCATGGGCTGGAACATAACGCTCTTTAAGCTGCTGAAGTCTCTCTTCAAAAGTCTCCTCGGTTGAAGATGCCATAATTTCATGCCACTTCCCATAGAACTCCTTCATTCCTGTTGACCTCGAGCCGTGTCGGTATCCTGTGAAAAGCTTGGAAGACAGTAACGCAGAACTGCCTTGTTGGCATGCCAAAGGCATAGAAGCGACACTGCAGTTGGAAAGCAGTGGGATACAGCATCCATACAGGCAAGGCAACAATCTATGAGGATGCCTGATGGCAGCCTTGCGCCGCATGCTTCATACATCGAGCGCAGCCGATCCAACGCCCAGATATAGTCTGTTTCCTCTTCGCCGCTAAGAAAGGCAAAGGCAATACAGAATGATCGTTAGCAAGCGTCGAGGCCGACGATATCCAAGAGAGGCATGTTGTACTTGTTTGTCTTGTATGGTACAGTCCAACATAAGTAGATCCGGGTACGATTGAAGGTATGCCAATGATTCTGGGTGTGCAAATAACACAGCTGTGACACGGCCATCCTTATCAAATCGGATTCGATTCCAGAACCCTTCTTCTTCGAGCTCGTTGGAAAGGGCATGTATAGTGCTTTGACCTTTTTGCAGCTCTCGTTTGCCCTTTGCAATACAGTTGTATATATCTTTCTGGGTTGCGTTAGATCGTAAGTTCTCACGGAGGTAAAATTGGATCTCTTTTGGCGCTACTCCAGCGTTCGCAAGGGTGTTGACAGCCAACCTATCTGCATGGGATAGCTGGCGATGAACTGGATGTGCAGATATACTGGTACTTGGCTCATGGTTGTGTTGAGAAAATTCCCGGCCTCGACGATGCGTAAGGCTCCATGTTGCCTTGTCTAACGACTCCTTTGCAAGAACCGAGAACTGGCATCCGATACGCCGGGTTGTAGCTGATCGTTGCCGTGCATTTGAAGCCTTTGGAGGCTCGCCTCCACGATCGCAGACAAATGTGACGAGTCTTCGGCCGTTATGAGTTTTCCTTGACTTCCCAGTGACAAACGCATAGCCTCTCGCTGCTGCCCACAAGTTGATCGCAGTGTACAAGGCATCTCGGGAGCTATGCTCGCCTTCTGGAGGCACACCAATTATCTGCAAACTGGCTCATGGGCGGTGTTGAGAACATGTTGAACAAGTTGATTAAAGAATGTAGGCTACGAAGAAGGAAAACGTTTCCTAAAAAGAAGGGAAAGGGGCTTTTATTACTAGCTATAGCACGTATATCCTCATTTGAGCGAGGCTTACATGGTCATCTTTTTCGCGCCACTGGTGGTGTAACACGGGACACTTCTTTGCACCACCGCACCTATTGGGCCCCGGTGATCTTGAGCTGGATCACGTTGCTGCGAGTGAGCCATGGTTGCGATGGCGTTGATTGGTGAGAATGAGTAGAGGTGTCTCAGTGTCACGTGAAAACCGCATGTTGTGTCGTAACACTTACAGACTAAAATATTGGGGCCGGCATTTCTGACCAGGCGTTGATACCATCCTGAATTACCAGTGAAGTTGGAATATTCTACATTTAGATTCAAATCTAAATTACCGACTACCGTTTTCTAATGCATGCCGCGAACTCTATACCCTGCTAGCGCTAATTCGATTTCACTGTCCCCGTTCAACGAGGAATGCCAGAGGGAAGGGGAGCATGATCCAGGGCGGCCTTTACGAGATGGTCGCGTCGCCGCGAAGAGGGTCGTTCAAAAAATTATCGACCTCTCGCGGCCTGTCTTAGGTCCAGGACAACAGGCGCTAGACCTATCCGTGGAGCAGGACCCATAGCACTGTTAATATCGTAAACGCCAGGGCGGGGTCTCATCAAGTGGCCGGTTTCGAGCCGCTCGGGGCCACTTCAGTATATCCTCGAATTTCGCTGCCTCCAAGAATTGGAGCTCCTATAGTCTCTGCGCGGCGCTGCGAGCATCCTCTGGAATAACTTCGCTGGCGAGCTAAGTGCTCGACCGCTGACGGGAACCATGGTTGGGTTGTGTTTAGCTCTGGTAGCGATATAATGTTGACTGCTGGCTTCTTTAGGCGCGTTCGAGAGGCCACTACCACTGATCCTCGTACGCTCTGCTATAGGAGCTGTACTGGGTGCAGAGGACGCTGGTAATAACAGAGCTTGGTAGTGCTCCGGGACTCGACCTACTGTCGACTTGTTGGACAGTCTGTTGAGGTAACTTTGGAGGGGTTTCGTTATCTGGAGGTCGCTAATGCCATCGCTCTTCATCTCAGCCGACGCTATGACCTTGGAACTGAAATGGTCGATAGGTTTATCGAACTGGTGCAGATCCAGAAGAGGACTCCACTTTTCGATAAAATTGCTGGAAATAACCCGTAATTCTGAATTGTTACATCCAGGGGATTCTGGATGCAGCCCCTCCTGTAGTCCTAGATTCCGTCCCTGTATCTCGGACGACGCCTTGTTGCCAAGCACATAGGCCCCCTTCTCATATGCGACATGCCAGCTACGCCATCTTGAAATAAGCTCATAGAAGCGATTTGCAAGCTGTTCATTGTCGGTAGAGAAAATATAAAAGTACTCGTTATCCCCGTGGGTTAAAGCACGCGGTATCTGTTCCCTGATAACGAAACAGAACTTAGCTGGTAGTTGAAAGCGCACTTTCATACCTTCGCTTGCCGTGTATATCTCACACACTGATAAGTGGCAAAGCGGGATTGTGTGCTCGATAATCGCTTGAGACGATGGCTAATTCGTAGCAAATACTTAGCCAGTCTCGGATAACGTCACCCAGTACTTATTCTACTTCCCTGGTTGCGATGAATGATAAAGCTAGAAAGCAAATCCACTTAGTGGGCTCTTCGGTGATGGGACCGACGATAGCCTAAAATTATCTTGAACACGAGTGTGGGGAAGTATGATGAAGGCCTTATTATGCTCCTGCCCCTAAGTCTGTACAACATCTTGTATCCGCTCATACTGCTGGAGAGGTTTCTTCAATTTGTGTTCCTCGTAGAACTCGAGGACAACACAGATATCTGGCTGGATATGTGTTGGGACTTGTCCGCGACCACTACAGCGATATCCCGAGGAAGGGTATCCTTCGTTATTGGTACTCGAACAGTAGTGGATAAAAACTCGATGGTAACGACCTGATTGATATAAGCTTAATTCGACCTATAGGGTTATGGCTTGGTCTTACCAAATTGCCATCCACCTTGCTCTGATTTTAAGATATCTTTTTATGCGATTCCCACTTACACTAGCTGAACGACTATACACCGATCGTGAGGTACTTTGACAGCCAAGTGGTGAAATTCCTGAATCTTAAGGCCGTAGGGCTGACAATAAACCTGAGTGTTCGAGATATGCTCTCCTTGGAATCCTACGAAGTCGGTGGAGAAGCCGCCGGGTTATAGGTCAGCTTGGTGATCAGCCAGGACGACCACAAGTGCACACCATCCGACGTCTGTAGAATGACTCATTGTAAGAGACTGACCCGTTGGCAGCTGCTTGAGGGCAGTGTTTGCGAAGCAGAATACGTATACATATGATGAGCGAGGAGTCCTCTCTGCCAAGATATAACCAAAACTACAAGCCCATGACTCCGAGTTAAGGAGTCATTTCAAACACGTCCATGGGGTCCCATGGCCTGCAAGATTTCTCATGCCTGGGTGCCAGAGTTCAGAAACCTTCTCACAGGTCTTCAACAGCATGTGCGGACCGAGCTGTGCAATGATAGATCAACATACGGGCCGATCGTCCTTCTGACTCTGTCTTCTGTGTCCTTCTTACTATAGTAAATGCATTCTGGTGGTATTGTCATTGAAGTGGAAGTTTGAAGGCTGTTCCCAATTGTTTGCGTCCAGCTACAGCGCTTGAAAGACAGCTGCTGTCCTCAAAAATGGTGCAGGGGGTGCGTAGAGGCATCGTTGCGAGGAAAAGGTTACCGACGTCCACTCCGCGTTTCTCTTAAAATTTTATTCCAACCTGCTTCCCTTACTTCAATTGTTGCAGACCCTTACCCATCTAACAGAGGCACCCTGCTCAGAGGCATTTCTGAAGCGGTGGCCAGGTTACGAGTCGTCATGCGGCTGTCACGTGACCCTTGAACAGCTCCACAATGTCCTGGAAACACCAGCCCGGACATTACAACACCCACTTGCCTCACCTGGATCACCATTGATTCAAAGACTCCAGGATCCCAGACTCATTCGAACTCCCTATAATCCTCACAGATCCAACTAGTATATAGAGCTCGGAAGTCACTCACACCCACCAGGTACAACTCAATTATTTATACGGTTGTCAAAACTTGGTCACTTACCAGTTACATAGCTCAAGCGCTCGACCCTGACAACGTACCACTAACAGCGAACCGAAAACCTGTCCTGGCTACCCTACAGCCAATGCAGACCCGAACGCCACAGGCCAGGCCCGTTCGAGAAGTGCAAGGTAGCTGTGGGTTTGCGAGTGCGAAGCTGGCCCCACAGCGTCCCACGTCGAGATTGGTAAAATTTCCATGGTGGCTACACTCATTGTCCTCACGCAGTTGTGGTATCATTGCCCATACTCGGCATTGACGCACTGCTGGGGCTAGGGTGACATTGGACTCTCGTCCGACTGCCTTCTGTGCTCTTCGCTTGAGCCATTCCGGGGCTCAGCCCTACATTCTAATGCTTCCGCTAGATACCGCGACAGTAGCAGCACTCGGCACCACACTTGCAACTAGATGTTTTTGAGCTAAATTTTGGCCCATTTGACGAGCGGTGGAACATGGGCTAGCTACTCACGTTATGTCGCCACAACCTTGATCTTGAGACACAGTTCGTTCACAACCATGACAGTCCTTCCATTCTTGCTCTTTGGCATATTGGATGAGGCTCTACCCCTCCTTGTCCTCTGCGTATGCCGAATCATGGTGTGCTAACGCTTTGCAGTGCATGCAAAATTCAACCTCATACCATAACTTACACAAAAAGCATTATCGAGAGTTCGCTGTGCCGTAGGGATGAACTTAACGCAAGCTGTATGAGCGTAGTAGGTTGTGCGCACGGTACTGAATCCCAGTCAAGCACTTCGATACGCAGTCGATTCTTCGGCGTACAAGTCCCTGAGCCAAGAGACCTTTATCCCCGTTCAAGCTCAGGGCAAGTTCCCTGTCTAGGAAAATCGCCTCTCTTCTGCCACTGTTTCATTAGTGGTGACGACGTCAGTGTCCAGAACTTTCTGATGCTGTGAGCGAGCACTGCATTTTCGGCCAAGCTAGTTGCTCGCTTAATTTGGGCTTCGAACTCATCAAATGCCAGTAATGGGTCGGGAATACCGCCCGGAAACCCAGTTTTCTATTCGAACGCCAGGTACGATTTATGTTATCAAGTAAAAGATATAAGGCGAAAGCCTCGTCGGCGACGTCGGAGAGATTGGCTGAGGTATAGGCATATGCCATGGTTAACAGTCAGATTATATGCTTTATAGCCGGTAAGCCCAGGCATAGCATAGTATTTGTAATAATTGAGTTTCGAAAGGACAAGGGGGACATTATATCTAGAGCAGGGAGAATTGTACCATGCCAGATCATCATCCCCTTTGCATCCCAGGTAGGCCACAATAAGGACGGGAAACGACGAGAAGGGCCCGTTTCTTGCGAAGTGTTGGAGATGGCCTGGCTTGGTCCTTGGTGCTCTCCTTGGTGCTATAATATGTCAGTCATAGTATTAAGTGCTGAGGGAATTCTAGTACGGTCGTGGGGAGGAGTCTGTTTTGATCCAATGCAGTCCCATTGGTCTCGTCTCGTAGGGATTCCTTTGCTAACCAACCGCAACGCCAAGATTGGAATGATACAAAAGTCAACCTGAGCCTGATATCTGATTTGTTTATCCGTATCGATCAAATCGCCCTAAACCCATGTGCCAAAACATACTAGGTTGGATTTCTGACGATGGGCGTTGCTGCCTAGTCTTCGTTCCCAATCTTCGGCAAGTTGTCTCGGGGCCTCGGTTCACGCCGTTAATATCTATCCTGGAGTAAGCATTGAGGCTATTTGAGCCCTATATAACGAGAAGTGACCCCTTCTATTACTTGGTTAAGTGTTGTCTGGTCAGCACTGGAACGGGCTGTAGGCTCACAATGTTGCGAGACGTCTCCAGCCATATGACAAAAGGCTGCCTCTCTCTAGACACAGCTACTTCACAGAGTATATCGTACGACATGAGTTATTGTCTCATTGTGCCCGTCGTGGCGATGGGCACACTGGCAACTTGTGACCGATTATCCCAGTCCATCGGAGACTGTAGTAGATTTGAATTTCGAGAATGCCAGGGCAGAGGTAGAGTTGAATTCATATGTGTCGACTTCTTGTCACAGCAGACAACTGGAGAACGTGGAAATCAGTACTCAAGGCGAACTTACACGACCAATGTTTTAGCTCGTTATGATTTCTAAAATCGCGAGCTGAGGAAGAGATTCTTCATTTTAGCCTTATACTAATATCTCTCTCCCTTAAAATGGAGACTGTCTCGCCTTGTATTGTTCTACAAAGGGTCCCAATGGCCATTTGTGAGACATCTGCTCTCATCGTCGTGGCGAGGGAAGTGCTCACATAAAGTTTCTCCAACATCGACATCGGGATATTTCCGTCCAGCGACGCCAATTGTTGTTTGCGAAACCTCTTGCGACACCCCTCCGACGCTGTCCCAGTCCAAGCTAGGCTTATCAGTTTCCAGTTCCCATCTAACACCATCAGCTATATTCCACAAGTAGCAAGACCGTAGACAGATTGGTTCAAATGTCGAACATGTCTATATAAGTCCAGACAGTTATAGAAGATCTAGGGTCACCATCGCAGCTAATGCGGAGCAAGTAGAATGTATAGTGCTTCCTTCGGTCCCACGCTGCTAGCGGTTGGGTTGAGGTTGGATAAAAGTCACTACATGGGCTCGGACTATGTATGGGTTAGAGACTGCGTATTCTGCATATCCGGCGACCAGGTTGTTGAATTGCAAGCATGCGCTTACCGTTGACAAGACAGTGAGAAGGCATTTCGACGTTCGTTCGCAATCGTAAATGCGAAACCCACTACATATTTACGTACGGTAGTTAGCAGCATTTTTAGTCTTGCAATGGTTGCTTTGCGAGGCTCCTCGAGTGGATAATACGCCACCTGATTTCGGTGGTAGGCCTCGCGTTGTCGGGCCTTTTCAGCAACACCTTTTATTAGATGTTTCAAGTGCTTCCTGATGCTGCACTCCGATCGAGTATGGATCAAAGGCATCGACACTCAACTTCCCTCCCTCTTTCTCTCTTCTCCTTTTTTCTTTCTCCCTTCTGGCTGGTTCCGGATTGCTTTTTCGCGGCTCGAATCTCTCACACCGTCCCCTCCTCGCCCCCACCCCCCTTGAAGGGCCTCTCCGTCACCTCTTTGCCATTTCCATCGCCATACACTGAAATTAAGAGACACATTGCCGAACATCCCATATCTCTCCGAGGTTTATTGAGTAGTATCTACAGTGCGTGGCAATAAGTTTGAACCCCCTGTAAGGTCACCATCTTCCCACCTGGCCGTTTCTGGTGTTTGTTGTGATGTTGCTTTAGACGTATCGAAACCATCAATATTTGGTGTACCAGCTTTCTGTACCTAAATTAAGTGTGAATCGGTGTGGCATTGTATCTACCAGGTTTAATAACTCCTCTTCCTTGATTGAATGAGCCACAACCTCTAATCGCTTGTACGTAGCAACGGTACCAGGAGCGTCTTTCAGACTTGGGTCTAGCCGACCGACCTCAACCTTGACAGCGCCCACAGGTTCTCGATTGGAATTAAGTGTGGCGATCCACCCGGCCAGATCATAACCTTTATCTTCAGATCATGGAGAAGGTCTCGTACGACCCGTGCGGTGTGTACGGACGCGTTATCTTGCATGAAGAAATCAACCATACACACGTGGTCAGGGAGAAAAGACGCGTAAAGATCACGGATCTAAATCGAGTCGATATTTCCGTCAAAGCTGATCAGACCAGAGCGAAGTTTATGATCGAGAGCCCAGAACATCTGTCGCACAGAGCCTTGTGCTTTCGTGAGAGACATAATCAGTAGCTATCTGCTCTCGTGACGATAGGAAGGTCAAGATAGGCCTGACGCCGCCGCCTCGATAAACCATCGTCTCATCACTCCATTTAACGCGCCGCCAGTCGATATCTTGATATCTACGTGCCCAGGCAAGTCGGACGGCAGCATGTTGGGGTGTCAATACAGGTCGTTTCTTCCGAAGCCAGTTTCTCTTACCCCCCTCTCGTAAGTCGTAAGAGGTATCGTAAGGAGCGCTCCTTGACAGCATGATCTACCTCTTCGAGCAGGTCCTTCATTAAGATATGTAGGGTTTCGTGTGTGACGACATCGTAAATACGGTTTCGTTGCTCTTCGCCAAGCTTCTTTGGCGCCCCATATCGTGGACGGCCTCGGTTCGCTTCGAAGGGCTTCGCGGCGGAGCGTGGTCTCGTATCGTGTTAGAGGGATTTCGGGATGGATCTTCGAGATACGCTTCGCACCATAGCCAAGGCTACGAAGCTCCCAAAGCCGTGACCGTATTTGTGAACTTGATTCCTTTGTTCAAAGATCTATCGCTTGTACTTTATCGTCTCCACAAGTTCGATTATTTTTACAAACGGAATTTGTCATTAGCGACGGTCCAGCTGCGGCGTTGTAACTCCGAAACATATCTATTAGTGCATCGCTCGCGAAATTGGATGACTGACTCATATCGGGATGATTTATCGCCAAATTGGCACGGTCTCCACAAATGCCACATGGCGTGTGCAATTAGCATTGCATCTATTTGAGCAACATTGACAATGCTAAGTTTTTGTTGAGGTCTAGTCGACATCATGCCAGATATTTTGTTAGTAGCATTTAATGTTCAACTCGCAAGTTGCATGATATTCTACAGTATTACCCCAGAAAAAGTCGAGCATACTGTTATAGCTTCGCCACTGTCTCAATGGTAGAATTGTCGGATGACCCTAGTTTGAGCGAAGCACGTCAAGTGTGGCACTGGACGACTTGATACGACAGAGCGTTCCCGAGAGATGATCTCTATAAATTCCCCATTGAGTCATGCGGTTGAACTTCTTGTGTGGAACGGTACTCCATTTGGGCCTAAGACCCCTCGCACAGCAGGCACGTTGATGACGGCACCGAGCTCCAACCTGACGGCCTTAATTCAGGGCTGGCGGGGTGAGGTGGGTTGGCGGAGAAGAATGGCATGATAACACGAATTGGGTTGGCATTAAACTACTTATAGCAGATGTGAGTTCAACATCTGCGAGCCATATTCCCGATCTCCCTACTTGTGACGGTAGTGTAGGCTAACGCTACGTAGCAGACACTGTTTGACGCGAGAACCCGGGCGCACTCATTAGTCCGTAGTTAGAGAGGCAATGTCTCAACCCACAACGATGCGAGGACAGAGACTGGACGAGAGCAGGTTTACGCCTGGTGATTATGCTGGGAAAGATAAGCAACGGGAAGTTGCGAAGGGCCTCCTCTGTTTACTGGTCACCTCAACCCTCCGTAAGCCGTAGCCATGCCCGTAACCGGTCATTGACGATCCTCGGCTTGGATATCTTCGCCATAAAATTAGCTACAAGACTTTGCAACATGAACGAAGGGCGAAGCGCGATGCCATCAACTTCCGGACGCATCAAATTTGGCGCAGATGATGCCCCATACAACGTCTCTGTATTGGGTAGAAGTGGGCTTTATGACAACTTCAGCGCCTTGGACATCCTTAATCAACTACTCTGCTATGGTGCGGGGTACCCCTATATGCCGAAACCAACATGGGTACGGACCTAAAATCGTAGTCATTTGCGTTCAGAAGCCTCGGTATCACATTGTTAAGGTCG
Organism: Tetracladium maxilliforme; assembly: GCA_037074925.1. Lineage (NCBI taxonomy): Eukaryota > Fungi > Ascomycota > Leotiomycetes > Helotiales > Tetracladium > Tetracladium maxilliforme. The sequence continues at coordinate 21,722 of JAYRCL010000024.1, forward strand.
TGAGTAAAGGAAATAACCGGCATATCGATGAGAGTAGTACTTATTCATACATTTATTTGCAACTATTTCTGAAACTCACTGCTTCCAGCTTTGTCGCCAGTACCAGGAGTCGCAGGCCCATTGCCAAATAAGACTGGGGCGTTGCGTACGAGGCCTGGCTCGAATCTGGTGTTAAGGACAAGAATTGATCTAAGCAGATTGTTCAAATTTGCAAACCTATAGGTCCCTTGCCCCAACGGCGTCCGTTTGAAGTTGCTATTGATAGCTGCCCTGCCGTATTGGATGGCCCGGTGGCGGTTGTACTCCTTAAAGTCACTGGCGATCACGTCCATGATCTGTTGTAGAGTTTGACGCTGTGCAAGCTGCATGGTGTCCTCCGAGAGCCATTCAATTGGAAGATGTTTCGGATCGACGGGTGTCTCGTCCGAATGGACCAGAGACGTAGAGGTAGTGGCTTTGCGAGGGTGCACTTCAACCAGACAATGAACATCGCGGCTCCTTCGTGAAGCATGCTTGCCAACACCTAAAAGTCAATTAGTTTTAGTTTACCCAATTGGCACTAGAATCGGTGCTTACGGACAGTGACCGTACCAACTCTTTTGGACAGTCGTCTGATTTTCTCTTGCTTCAAAGGGAGATGAAGGACATCCGGGATCTTTTCAATGATACCAGGCTTCCACTGATTGTGGAAGATGTCTTGGAGAAAAGCTTCTGCCATATGCGGAGAGAATCGATAATTTGGCGACATAGCCTGCATGGCATGGGTCCCAATGCGATGGACCTCTTCCAGATCGGTCTCATCCAGATCATCAACACAGCGGATGATGCGTGGCTGTGAAGAAGTCATATGACTTTGGATCGCAATGAAAAACTTGGCTCGTTTCTGAGCTGGTTCCTCTGATGACATCGAGGTCGGGTCTGGGAATTCACGCTTAGGTGTTGGATCGGTTTTCCGGGATATGTCCTGGCGGACGCAGCGACTAGGTAACGGCATCTCTGTGACTTCGGACGGGGCTGGCGTGGAATAAGTATGACCCAACCGTGGAAAGGGACAAGGTGAGGTACACATCTTGATCCCCGTGGGATCACAAGACCTTTTAATCCCACGGTCCGATGATGCATTGCGACACTTGTTTCAGAGATACTTTAGACATGCAATTTCCAAGTCTTCGTACATCGACCGTGGAACAGAGTTCCCACCCACCCACACCCCCCCTACCTCGCTCACGAACACTCATGATTATAGCGACCCCATGAGTTCTAGACACTTGTCTTAGTAGGCTTTTTCATTTGTATCGCCGTACTATGCCGTCTATAAGTACCTCTGATTGGACACCAAGAGTTACCTAAGAAGGACCCCGAGGCATCCCTTGGAGATCAATACCATCCCTGAAACAGATGTCTAGTCTACTTGTGGAAAAGAAATTACGAGGGCGCGTTCAACACAGTTGACTCGCCCACCCACTCCGGGTCGGGTGAGCGTCACATCGCTCATTGACGGGTATATAATAGAATAAAATAAAATACAATAAAATAAAATAAAATAAAATAGAATAAAACAAAAACTAAAAGTTTGATGTATTCACGCAACCCGAAGGTACGGTCTAGAAATCAATTGCCCAGTCCTATTCAACCGCCCGGCGTTCGGTTTTGCAGCTTATTTGACCTGTCGATGAAATTGTATTTCAGAGGCTCCACCCACAGGTCGCCAGTATTCGTTGGCTAAAGGGTGGGTGGCCCACGACTTCTGCAGGTTGAGTGGATGACCTGGGCAACCCGCAGCGATCGTTTCGATGGAGCATTGGAACTGCCTGGACGGCAAGACTCATTCCAACACGAGCTCCGCTGGCGTCGAGTCGCCCACTGACAAGAGTTCCAGGGCTAACCTTCAACTCGACTACTTGTAGTCAGCTGTGTCGTGCATACGCAACGAGAAACACTGGCGGACTGGCTCATTTCCTTACACTGTGCCAAAATCCCGCCTCGTACTTTCCCACTCTTTTCTCTCACGCTTCTTTGCTCTGTGCACGATACAATGGGTACTGGTGACCAAGCTGTGCGCCTTCTGCAGATTTGAGCAGGTTCGCATCATAAGCTGTTGATATCGACATTTTTTGCTAAAGAAAAAGATAAAATAATTACTATGGGGCGGGCATAACATTGGTGAACCACGTAACTTGTTTATTCTACAGTGCCTTGCCGTTCTTTGTAAGTTACGGTCCCATTCCTAGGACAGTCCAGCGTTAGCTCAATCCGCCGTTGACGTGCAACAACACGCACAAAAGTCCAATCTTGACCAATGTCCACATTATGTCGATCACGTCTGACATAAGTTGAATTTCTCTGCGGTCATCCCGCTTGTTTTGGCCACCGTTCCTCCTAACGATCATCCATGTCTAACCGAACGTGACCCATTGAAACCACCAATGCTATGTGTCCCTGCAAATCACGTTAGGAGAATTCTGTCGTCGATATTATTGCGCGCTTTGACGACGCCCGTGTGCCCTCCAATAGCTTTTTGTCGGTTTCACGGAGAGCACAAACATGTCCAGACAGAACCCCTGTGCCGTCAGTGCTCTCCCCCGCACATGACAGCTCGAATTTGACTTCGCCTGCGACCGCAATGACTTGCTCCGCTTCTCTATCCGCTGACATGCGAGGAGCTGAGCTTCACCTCTATCTGATTGGGGATCCCCAATCAACTGCATTCCCACGAAAGCCAGCTTCTGGCACTACCAGACAAGACTTCTGTGAAATGTCGAAACCTCTTGCCACGGACCTTTTGATTGTGGCGTTTTGTCGTCTTCTGCCACCTGCATGTCGTCCATCACTTAAGGTGATAACAGCAGGCAACTTAGGGCCTGAATGTTTGCTTAGGGTTTGAGAAATAGGCGACAATAACATCGAGAGATATCGACATCGCTGCGCATCAGGATACCGACGAGTCTTAGCCGGATTCTTTCTCTGCTCAACGAGGCAAGCACTACAATACAAAGTGCGACGGCAATGGCGCTGAGCTACGCCATGGGATTGAGCTGAAAAACCACAGCCACAAAACCTGTTTAATGTGTTGGCAGAAAGTAGGCTCCGGCAAATTTCCATTGGCTGCAAGAAGACATGTCCAAGGTTCGGAAAGCAAGGGTCTCAACTAGTGATAAATCGCGCCCAACCAAATACTCCATTTCCGATCAGGGAACATAGTATAGAACAATAGCATCCTCGGCGTTGTTTAGATGTATATATAGCTACAATGCATACGCCACAGCCTTGAAAGCGCGATGCGACCGCTTGTTGGTCTCTCATCATATCCTCACAGTGAGGCGAAGGTCAAAGGGTCACAGACGTTTTATTTGGTTGTCGCCGTCCTTCGCATGCTGGACAATAATTTCAATTTCTCTAATAGACCTACTTGGGCCATAAACTAGGACTACTTTATTTTAAATTCACCAGCGCAGTCTCGAGGGGCAACGCTCTGCTATTGCCTAACGTACGTTCATAACGAGTGAACCAACGTAACAAGTGAACGACCGCACTGATACCCTCTACCTCAATTCCCCTCTAGTTTGATAAAAAGAACCCTAATCAATTTGAATTGTTCGGCATCACTTTCCTCGGACGATCTTGCATCGAATTTACATGTTCGTACTTTATGCCCGGGCCTGCTGCAAATCCCACAACGCCGCAACCTTGTGGGAGCGCCCGCTGTACCGCTACTCTCTGACATACTTCCTGCTTCACCTGCTCATCCATCTGTTCTTGAGGCTGCAGGTCTTAGCCCTCGCCTATGGTAAGGCTTCATTCGTATCCCGGGCTTATACGCCGTACGAGAGACCCAAGGTTCGAGCAGGTCAAGAATCCCCTCGATAGGCGTTGGCGTACGAAACCGTACATTCAGCTGCTCAACAACTCGTTCAGGGCTTATAGGAACATGGCCTGCTGCTCGGAAACCTTCTTGTGCGTTTTCTCGGTTAAAGCCTCCTGAAACGCTGTGTAGAGGTCCTTCGTGATGTGGGTCGTGCCGGCATTGATCTTCTTCTAACCTGATGCCCGTACGCTGTCTGAAATGGGCTGAAGCAGCCGAATCAAGAAGATAAAGTAGACGAGACAAATAAGGAGGTATATAAAGTGTAATGATATTGTTTTTTTTGTAGTAGAGCTCGAATTCGACGGAGTGGTGACTTTCGTGCTCGTCTAGTACGAGAAGGCGGTACCCGTCAGAAGATCGGCTCCCCAAGTGCTGATTAAAATGCTGGACCCAATTGAAGCCGTTCTCATCCGTTTCTAGCTATTTCCGTTTATTGAGATCATCCATTTATGCGGTAGGGCGCTATCTTCGTACCAGATTAAGAGGTGGACTTTACCCGCGATGATAATATACGGCGGGATACACCAGTCACCAGAATTGGTACCTTGGATCACGGTAATTCATTGCCGATTACCGGATTATACTATCTTCGTATTCGTCCGCATTCTAGCTATTGTGATGACCATTCCACTACTAATAACGCCCATTATAAAGCCTATCTTGTCGAAATTGTAGATATCGGACTCGATGATACCGTATTTGGCGATAGTGTTCTGCACGAGATCAAACCAGGCCTGGATAATAGCTAGGACTTTGCATTCGACTCTCTGATAGTTAAGTCTTCGAAAAGAACGCGTACGGAGGTTTGCTTATCGCTTGACGAAGTTAAAAGTTCATCGTGGTCCAGCACGTGGCGTGTCGTAGTCCAAGAGTAGTCGGTTGGCCATATCTTGAACCTCAACTAGCTGAGGAGGAAATGATCGCGAATCTAGGTCAATTATAACTTTACAATTTTCGATCCCTCTCAGTCTGTCAATTCCCTCGGCTTGAGCGTGGCATCGTGACGTGGTAGTGAGTCCTTTTTGTGGTGCCCCAACTTCATTCGACAGACTCCATAGAGGCGTGCAATAGTGCGAAGACTCGTTTACCGCGATGGTAAGTTGCAAGGTGCACGGCTACGAGAAGGTTGAAAACTCGCTTATGGTCTACGTCACTCCATTCTGAGATACGCGTGATGAACAGTGGGGAAAGCATTTGCCACAGTTAGGTGGGTACTGCACTGATTGAGGCAGTGCGGCACGAGTACCGTAGGCTTTATTCTGTATAATGAGAGATGCCTCAATCGAGGGCTTTTAGCTGCCTGTGACCATCTTTCGCCACCTCCTATCGTGGAGGCAAAGCTCGGTGAGCTTTTGCGCTTGTGGCTGGTACGCCCATAACGCACTTAACCCTATCTGGTCACCCCACCACGACAGCATTCTAACTCTACCCAATCTTCCTATATTTATTCTTCCTTTCTATTATACTCCATAAAATACTAGACTTAAATATACCGCTGATAGACCCCGAGTCTTTCTAGAATAGCGCTGTTAATAATGTAAAGGAGGGAAATTAGTTGCACGCACACTGTTACGGTTGTGCCTTGCGGTGCAGATCTGGGTTATCAGGAACCTCGCCAGGACCTAGCGGCGAGGACCCTGCGGCCCGTTAAGCAACATTCACGTGTGGGAACACATAAAAGATGTGACAGAGAGCCCAGGCAACTTAGTGCATCCAGATATTATTACCTTCACCGGTCACACCCTAGCTACCCCTCTTCTACTACGCTGTGAGTCGGTAGCGAGCCCCCATATGTCACACCTCCTCACTCTCTTCAGCAACTCAGGTCCTGACAGGGTCAGGGTACATCATTGCCTCATTCGATCTAGCCAGCGGCGCCCCATATACCTACGTCAAGGCGGGATTTTTTGGCTCACGTCCGGGCGTGGATAATATGTAAGCCCGCAAATGAGGCCACAGCAGAACGCCAAATCAGGGGCTGCTGCAGCGGCGGTTAGATTCTTTCATAAGGTCAGCTCAACAGCCTCTAAGCAACAATGTCCTTCCCTGATGGTTACTTTCCTCCGGAATGCGGGTAAGGTTCACGCGATGCGTTGTTTCAATCTATCAAATTATGGGCAGCAGCTAGGGGACACGCATTGACAAAATCGAGATCTTAACGCACGCCTAGCGATGGACAGGTCATTACATATGCCTGCGATAGATGCTGCCGTCCTCCAACCGCCAGCGCAACACCACTACCCGAGGAACCAACTGCCAATTCTCTATTATTAACAAAAAATCCCCAGATAAGGCTACTTAGTCCTTACGATATCGGCCAGATGGACGGGTTGCCACATGTAACCACGAGCCAAGCCGACATCCATCTACTCATCCAGTACACCGAAGACTATCTTTTAAGGATAGATCTATAGTTGCTAGCCTCTCGGACGCTAGATTAAACCCTAAAGATTGCAGGACTTATATCTGCCGAAACTCTGACTCGATTGCAACTTAGCAATATATATACAATTGTATTGCCGACAGCAAACGAGACCACCGCGAGGGCCAGAGTACTATCCACGCCCTTATCAACCAGCCAGATAAAGAAGGGTTCTGGAACCGGATACAGCTCGATCAAGATAGCCGGATAACAGCCGTCTTATTCGCCCATACAGACTCTTCAGCGTACCTTCAGGCTTAACCGGATCTACTCTTCCTGGATTGTATGTATAAGGCGAATGAATATGGCATGCCGCTCCTGAGTATGATTGGTGTTGATGCCTGCCAGTGATCCTTCTGTATTGTCTTTGCATTCTTGAGCGGCGAGCTGAGGAAGACTACATCTGAGCCCTGGATCGGCTCAGATCTTTGTATGAGGCTTACGGTACAAGGCTCTATCTGTTAAACCTCACAGGTAGCTGTATGATTTGTATCAACGCAGTATCTCGTTGCTTTCCAGCGGTGGTCTCGATACCCTGCCTCTGGAATGCCAATAAGGCAGTTGTCCGCTACTGCCAGCCAGCCTTCGTACGGCACCGACAAGAATCAGAGGCCTCAAACAAGTTCTACGCGGCTGGAACAAGTTTTTCAGTGACTGGCATTCAATTATCGGGTCATCAGATAAGGAGGCTTTGGAGCAAAGCGTATTGAAACTTGGAAGGCGTTAGCTACCACAGTATTATAACGAGGTTGGATATATCAAGACTACTTGTATTGATCTATACATAGAAAAGCTTACAAAGGGTTGGGTTGATCAGTATCCCCATTTTGATAATGTATTTAACTCTCGGGTTGTGGGTATCCACGGCCTTCTAACGGGCCATCCAAAGAGATCTACGCTAGATCTCTTTGGAGCTTGTATAAAAGAGCAGGATCAAGTTCTCTGCCTAGAACACTTCCATACCCAATGGCACTCAAATCGCAGCGGTACTCATCAGTCACCATTGGAGCCTCGTCATTGATCTGACAGGGAAGCCGCAGTCAAGCACTCAGACAGAGTTGAGTGCATTCGAGGCATTCGAGGCAGCAACACGGCCAAAGGCGTGGGATGGTTTAGCAGATGCCACACGCTAAGGCATGTAATGAACTCGAAGACATGCTCTCTGCGATATGGAGAGCTCCTACAATCGTCAGCAACAACGACTCCATCCCTAAGGTATGATGACCCGCAGGATATTTACCAGATATCTTCTGCAGCGAGAGAAGCTTGGTATAAGACACAGCCTCGTGGCAGCGCTGTCAAAACGACTCAACTGTACCGGAAGGCGCTTGGCCTGGCTTTACGGTACAGCAAAGCAGACTACCAGTGGTGCCTTGACTGGAAATAGATTGGTAAGAATTTAAGAATACATCAAGACTCTAGAGACCGGACCAAGAAAGACATGATAGCCTATCTGGGGAGCAAAGTGGAATATGATCGTGTTGAAGCTCGGGTAGCTGCAGAGACGGAAGATAATTCTTTTTCAAGTAAGTGAGGTATACAAAAAGTTGGAAGGCGGCTGCAAAGAATATCAAGGAACAACAAGCTTTATATCCATGCGGATAGATAGATAACTAGGAACCTATCGCTATTTTAGGTCTTTAACTGCAGGTACATGTGTGCTGGGCCTTTGCGGGATCACATAATATCCACGGCCAGACGTGAGCCATAAAGTCACGCCTTGAAGTGATCCTATGAGGCGCCTTAGCCAGCTGCAGCCTTAGTCATACATAGTCACGTGTGGTGGCGGCAGGCTATCAACGCCTCGCGGCCGCCCGGATTGTTATTTGGGCGCATCGGCTGCCAGCCATACTCCGCTCACTGGACTAATTCAACCTATATGTGACCACCTCACAGTGTTACACACGCACCAAGTTCTATAGGGGCATTGAGTCCGTCAATGACACTCTGGCGAGGTCATTATAATCATATTCGTTTACCATACAAGGACTAACATAGATTATGTGATGACTTGATTAAATACTAGGTCAAATAAGTGAGAAATAAAGATTGTACGGGGCCCCAGTAAATAGCCACATGAATGAAGCTTTGTCACCGCGCAAGAAGCGGCCAATGTGACCATAATCACGCACAGATAGGTTTTCCAGATGCCAGTCTTTACGTGTTTCCGCTGTATCACTGCTAGTATAAGCCCTCAAGCAGTTAGTATATAATTTGGCATCTTTCGCAAGGAGTGCCTAACTGTAGAACCGATCGCCTGCTATGGCACGACGCCGCTAGGCCGACCATACGAAAAGGAACCGTCACTTCGGACCCCATGTTCTTCATTCCGGATTTTGGCCCCCAAGTGAACCTTTGTCGGCTTACTACGTTGATCCATAGCTTTGTTGCGTGCTTTGGTCACATTGTCAGACCACAATCTATCATCTCTTGATGAATTAAGCGAAGATTTACCCGAGACTGTGAGCGCGGGGGAACAGAGAGTAATAGATCCACCTATTTGGAGGTCGGTTCGAACTAATGTAAGTTCATCTCAGACTGATCCGCATGCTCTTGTCACCGGCCATCCCCAACCAGCAGGAACTCACAAGGACCTAGTAGGGCTTCAGCTTTGTGTCCTTGACCGGTGCAATTCTTCCGATATCGGCTCCTAGCAGCGAAAGTAACTGCATCAACCAGCTGCAGTGTATTATAGAGAATGACAGTTACGGAAACGAGTTGTCATCATGATCACAGACCTAATAAATACGAGGGAGCAGTGAAGCACTTGGTTAGGGAATAGTACCGATCACATCAAGCAGCGCTGTTCTAGATGAAGCCGACTTCCGAGACAATGTACCGTCTCTTCGCTTTTTTTCCGGAACCGCTGGCATGTACATCCTGACGGCCACCACCAATATTTCCGGTTGTCGGCCCAGTGCAGCAAACCACACATTCAAGCCAGTCTCCTCCGCCAGAGATCCCGGGCCAAGAGACCCCCTTACACGAAGATTTTTTTTTTCCAGCCCCCGCAGACTGACAGCTTGATGAGCTCTTTAGTTGATGGGCATGCTGTGGGCGGTGCAGACACTCCAACTAGTGCATCCTTGACAAGTTGACCTACATCATAATTCGATTGATGACCACCCTTCTCCAGTGTTTCGTGGACTCTGCCAAGTCCTGAATATACCCATTGACAGCAGTGATGGATCTACTTTCGACAGATCTAAAGTCACGGGTTCAGGTGCGTTCCTACGGACCGCCAAACGAAGTCTTTCTTCCGTCCATGTGCGCATGGCCGCTCCAACAGTCCGGTAACGTCAAGGAAGCGTGATTCTATGTGAAGATCTTCAGTTGTTTCCCAATCGAACCCTACCAACTCCCGCTGTTGGAGTTTCTGATTGGCTTTTCATGCTGCATGACGCCTGGTTCTCCGAACGTGAACGGGCGTGCATCTCACTCGGAGCTGTAATTCTCCAGATCTCTTGAACATATTTGTCCCAGTAAGCTTTCTTCGGCGACTTCGGGATAGTTCTCAGGCGATAAGACTCGAAGAGGACTCCCATCTTCCATTGCGATCCACATTGCATCCTAATCACGAACATCTGCCTCAGCCTGGGCCCGGAGCCCTTCGCAGACTTGACAAAAACCATCAGCTCTAGGCCCAACGACTTCCTGCTCGCGACCATCTGTGGCGCGAAGCATCATCGACATGATGATGCCGATGGTAACCACATATGATATGTTTGAGCAAACCTCTCCAGCTTTAGTGAGGGCCATCTCAACAAAACCCGCGTCGAGCTTTGCCACTGGATCTTCAAGGGGAGCGAGATTGAACGAGGCCACCCCGTACCGTTGCCAGTAAAAACCATAGTAGAGAAAGATAGACCACTCTCGGCAAACTAGAGGCACCCGGTCGGACATGAAATTTGGGACGGAGAGATTAATAGACTCTCCTTTAGCAGGCATCGGGATCGCCAGATCCTCGGTGACGGTAACATGATGGTAGAACCTTCAGAGCTAGGGTGAGTAAGAGAGGCATCCTTTGCCAGGGAGAGCACACCGCCCCAGGGGTCAAAAATAGGAGTTGACTCCGTCGCCCAGGTGTTGACGATGTTGAGATTGACATGTGTGGCGGTAGATTTGCTGGGCCTGGTGTCTTGCAAAAGGTTTTGTGCCTGACAAGTTTCGATTGAAGGATGTTATTTTCGTTGAAGAGGACTATTGTACCGGTGGTTTTGTTGAGACGGGTGTAGTCTTTCTTAGTACCCAATAGAGCATCAATAGGTTTTGGCTCTTATGGCTGTGCAGAGGAAGCTGTAGCGGCCATGCCCAGCAGGCCCAATAGTAATGAATAGAAAAGCATGTTTGAATGAAAATATAAAAGACTGACATAGAAACTCCTGTAAAGGGCTCTGATGAATGAATGCCCCCTCGCTCGTTTACGGCGTGAGGAGCCTCTCCAAATAATTGTCCGCGTGGGAGATATGAGATGTCTGCCAAAGACAGTAACCTCCTGGATGCTCAGATATCTCTATAGAGCATTGGTGTCCTTTGGGAGTTCCAATCTTAGTTCCGTTTCATGTGAATCCCCGGCCACCTCTTTGTAACGGATACGGCCCTGTGCGCGCTAAGTTTCAGATGAGTCCACGCGGACACCCTGTCCGACCTTGCCTACTACCAAGTGCACGAGAAGATATCTAAAAGAAGGGTCCTTGTAGTCTACAACGAGGCTTGGTCTCCAGCTTTTTGCGTAACAGCGTGATTCTCAGGGGTCGGCATGTACCATGTTGAGTTTGGCCTATCAAAGCCAAGGTTCAGCTATGTGTAGCGTTCTTTCAGTACAATAGAGCTTCCAAGGAACGTTTAGCTTTTTTCTCGGAAGCTTATTCAACGTCTCAATAGCTTTAAATATGCTCCAGGTTGCGTGTAGAAGTATGGAATTCCCTCGAACACGTAGAGAAGCAACAGAATAGTCGTGATACTTTAGTCTATCCCCCCAGGTCAATCTATTTGAGTCTGGGCTCTGGTGGCTACAGAGCGTTTTCGCAATCTCATTCTTATTCAATGACATCCATGACATCTGCTCTAATGTTTCTGACACAGAGATCTATCCAACGTGCACCTCGTTTCTCCTTGCTACTCTGTTGAGTGACCCAATCATGCCTTAACATGTGGCTGGCAAAAAAAGAGCCAATGGCATTTATCGGATGAGGGTGATGTAACTCGAGCTTATCAATTCCTGCGCATCAGGTTGACGATAGTATCTGGTAGTAGTCAAGTCAAAGACGTTCGCGGAGACCTTCAATGGAGATACTAAATAGCTTACATGTGATATAAGGCAGGGCGCGTCTAAGTAATCTCAAGCCGATACTGACATATTATCACGATCGTTCTCTTCTATGTTATGATCATACCTCTGGTTAACATTTAAGCCGACTACTACATTTAACTTGTGGGTCGATGAATAAGGTGTGATTGTCTAGCATATGAAAAGGTGTCTAAAAGATTAGCACGTCAACGCTAGAGACAGGAGAGATCTTTCACAGTCTTGTAGTCCCGGTCGGGGCAGATCTAGTAGGTATTATGCTACGCTGGCGGTATCCGTGCCATGCGGATATCGGTACACTCCATTCGATAGCAGGTTACGAGACCTTAACTTGACTGTTATAAAAGTCTACCCCTAATAAGTCCTGATCAGAGTGCTGAAATCACGATTAGATCCGTGGACATTCACTGCTGAGAAACACGAGGAAGTAGTAGGCCATTGTCTTCATTAGCTCCCCTTTTGATTGTTCTTTGGGCATACCGGTGCGACCAAGGCACCTCACTGTTCCCCACCATAGCAAATCGGTTCTTATATTTGTCGATGGTCGTAAGCTCAGTACAAGCTCAGAAAGTGGCCAGGATACTATAGACTCAGGGACAACAGCTTTAGGTGAGCACATTGTGCTGGGTCCGTAGCCCTCAACATCGAGGGGGAGGTGGATAAACATTGGGTACGTACTCAGTTACCTCCCATGACTACTATTAATAAGTAGGTACATCCTAGGTACCTTCCTAGCCTAAGCGACGCGAACAATATTAGGAGACGTTCCTTGCTACTTTAGGCAATTCTGGACCAATATAAGCGATGAATCAAAGAAGAGGTTAATCTATGCCTGACAAAGGCTGTAATCTACAGCACTTAGAGATCTCAAAATTAATCGCCGGTAGCATGGGCCACAGTGCTTTTTGCATGGAATGTGCTCTTGCTTCACACACCTCGCGCTCGTGCACGGGACGTCGCGATTCTAGGCTCGAACTGAGACAGCCACGTCAGGACGCGGGATCAATGTCTCAGCAGAGGACCGACGATCAAGCATCGAAGCTCTGCAATGGGATCTGTGACCAACCAACCCCCCCCCCCTCTCACCCTTCTACTAGTGTATTTGGTAACCCCTAATACTATGAAACGCTTTCCGTTTAGATCGAACCCATCACTTCCGCCTTAACAATGGTGCAAATGCTAAAGGTAATATGCACATCACAATACTCAGGAAGGAATCAAGGCGTACGTTATTGAGCATATGCCTTGTAGATTCAGGGTTCTATACTCATGTACACCGTTAACGGAAAATCGAGAGACTCTGACGAGTTGAGTATGGGGCACACAACCACAATTCTAAGTATTCCATAGAGCTCGTAGAGATCGGCAGCTTTTTGACCCCGCGACGGTAGTATACATCATCATGAAGGGCTCTTCATCTGTTAGGGCACAGCGGCTTTCCGTTGTCGAGGCTTCGAGTGATATTCTGTTCGTTCGTTAAACATAGCGACTGGACATGTCACCCTGGCCACAAGGTTCTGGGTGTGTCGGGGCTGGCGAGTATGGATGGCGCTAGCCCCGTGTTCTTCCCAATTCATCCGTTGGAGAGTAATAAATAGGACATGTAATGAGGAATGAACGGTCGCATTGGAATGGAGGGCTGGGGGCTAGTATTATTTGCAGGAGAAAGGTTAAGATATTGGATCATTCAGATTAGCAATCGCCCTAGCTTTTCCTTGTCCAACGTCCTACGCGGTATGCTAACCTGAACAGGATTAAGCGTCTAATTATACCTGAATTGCGGGATTTAAGCGCAAAGATGACCTCCGAGAGAGCCAATTAGATTGAATAGTAGCTTATCAGAGGGTAAATAGTATCTGTTAGCCGGGGCGCTCTCACTTTCACCATTATTACAGCATTGTTGGGTCTCAGGGTGCCTGCAAATAATCGCAAAGTCCCGTTATTGACGACGTAAGCGGGCCTAATTTGACCTGCGGTCACAAGAAGGTGGGCTCGTCTCGCGAGGATTGTTGTCCCAGTCCTGGAGCTTGAAGTCCAGTGGGCCGATTACACGTCTCATAAACTTTCGCAATGTCCCTCAGTAAAAGCTGAAACGTGGATCGATAGGCTGGACGGAGCACTCTACTGACGATACAAGGAATAGAAGCCATTCCTTGATACGAAACTGGTGCTCCTACGGCTTGACGTGTGGTCAATTATACCAATGTCCTAGCTGGATAGAAGATAGAGTGGAATATATAAGGCCGGCCATCAACCTCCAGAAACTCAACTTGGCCTCCCCAACCACATCTTCAACTTCCAAACACAGCCTCGTAACCTCAAGTCCGACTTTTCAAATCCAAAACCACCGTTCTTTAAGATGTTTGTCTACACCGCCGTTGTCTTCGCCGCTGTGACCTCTGCTGCCTTCAACATCCACGCTGAGGGCGTCTATAAGCGCAGTGCCTTGGCTTCCATGAACATTGGGGATGCCGAGGAGATCTGCTCCAAGAACCAGGAACTTGTCTGCTGCAACAAGAGCAAGGAGTGCGGCTCCATCGATGTTGGCGGCCTGAACAAATCCGAACAGCTGGCTAAGCACTGCTCTGCCTCCGTCATGTGCTGCGAGTTCAACTCCAAGAACAACATTATGGTAAGTTACTATTCTGGTTTATAGATTGAAAATAATTAACTGAGAATTACCAGTGGGGTGATTTCACTAATGATTGCATCTACGCCGGCCAGATGTCATAAGCTACCGAAACTTACTGCCCCCATGCACGGCCACGCTCGAGTATGGGGCGTCTCAAAATTGAACAGTTGGACATCTGTTTAGGGTGGTTGAGGGGCCTGCACTGTTTGCTTTATTGGTTTTTACCAACTCCCGATCCGTAGCAGTGGGAGTAGTTCTTTCCCGATAGCCTAATGCGAATGCAGAGACAGATTAGTACACATCACGACTATTAATTAAACAACATTGCTGCTAGACTAAGGCGGGAGAAAAGTGCTCATGCTCTGTCGAACCATAGTAAGCGGCATTAAGTCTGTAACCCTGTCGAGTAGTCGTCTTCCGCGCTAGCCGATCTTAGTGGTTATTTTGATGCTGTTCCTATCCACGACTTTTTTTTCTCTTTTATCAACATCACCACGATGCCTCGAGGCAAGTAATTAAGTCCGCACAGCTGCTTACGCATTTGCGAGCTTCATAGTATTGACTACGGCGCAAAGCGCATCTCTAAGATCCATCCGAAAATCGCTCTACGAAGGATCAAGACCATACGATACGCAGCGAATCTACCCGACTCGAAAATCGAAGTCGTCCACGGTCAGGGTCGCTGCATAAATTCACCTAGGAGGAAAGGGATCGGGACTGTGATATGGTACCGCACTAAAACCCGCACTCTGGAATTATGACCTACTACGAGAGGTAGACTCTAAGATTAAAGAGCGTACTTTTGGTTGCGAAAGCGTTCACAACACGAGTTGGACTACCTCGGGGGAGAACCCAATTTTGGTGCACCAACCGTCGAATAGCCGGTACGTGCAAAGGACTTACGCTCAACACCAGTTGTCCTTGCCGTCGGAGTTCCAGTCCCGACGTAGAGGGTACTGGAGAGTCGCTGAAATCGTGGATCTTCAATAGCATCGTTTTGGTTCTTTGGCCAGCTAAACATCCAGAAAATCTATTCGTATGTCTTCTACAGGACCAGAAAGATAAGAGGGGTTGGTCAGATAGCAAATCCACGAGAGTAGAAATGGACTCCAGCCCTCGGTCGCGGGGTTTTAATCGTCTCCCCGATCATACACTTTTAAAAACTAACTCTACTATATTTCCCAGTGGGCTGTTGTAGTTAGGTGTAGGTCCTAAATGACGCCGTCGGCGCCTTTTAGCCCGTCTATAAGGAGCTGCTCAGCACAACTTGCACGATGTTATCCCTAATCTGTTCTAATCTTAGTCTTCCTCCTCTTTCTGTACAGTTTCCAGTCACAGTCTATCCCCATATCACAGGAACAAATAATTAGACGATCTCAGACGCCTCCAACGCAAAGAGTGGAAGGCAATCACCGGCAGTTAAAAAGATGTTGAGAAGCCGTTCCCCCAAATACTCAGTATCCCGACTGCCACTTTCTGTAGAGGACTGCTGTCGCCCTAGATGTACAGCTCGAACCATAGCTTGCGTGTTCGTTTCCACAAGCGCTCCTTAGCGCGGCTTCTATTTCCACTACGCTATTGCCACGGCCTCGAAAACCCCGGGTACAGCTGGGACGCACACTCCTTCCTAACCTCTTCTGGCCGACCTCTTTAAACTCGAATCTTTCACGGAGGTCCGCCAACGAAGAACGTCAAAAGCTCAGGGTCTTGCGAGGTGATGAGACCCGCGGGGTCAGACTGGCCGTCGGAAACAACATCATCGTAAGCAAAAGCATAGCCTTTGCCGTCGATCTGATTATTGTGGACAATGCGGGCGTAGTGGGATGTAGGGTCGACAGTATAGAACTCGTTCGCGCTCTGGCCAGGCTGGTAGTTGCCACCTTCGATGAGGAAAGTAGAACGAGCAAAGGCAGCACAGAGACGGGGAACAACCGCCTCGTGTGTGGGGTTGTCGCCCTCGACGATCTCGAAAGGTCCAGAGTTGCAGCCCCATATGTCGGCAGCGGCGGGTTTGGCGTAGCCACGGTTGTCGCCAGCACAGTCAAGGATGTCGCCATGAACGCGGCATTCGATTTCGCCGGCGTCCGCCTGGGTATTGATGGTGATGGGCTCAGAGCTGTACATGGCCCAAACATCGTCGACATACTGGTTCCAATAGTTATCGAATCCATGATCTTGAACGAATTTGCGGTAGTTCTCAGGTGAAAGAACTCGGAGAGGGGTGCCATCTTCGCGGGCAATGCACATTCCGCCCCACTGACGGCCATCCGCATTAGCCTGTGCTTGGAGACTTTCGCAGACTAGAGCGACACTCTTGGGGCCAAGACCAATAACTTCCTGCTCCGAGCCATCGTTGGAACGCAGGTTCATTGATATAATGATACCAATGAAATCGACGTAGGATATATTAGACCATACTTGACCAGTGTCAGTCAAGGTCATCTCAACAAAGCCCCAATTGAGGTTACGGGCGGGGTCCTGGAGGGAGAGCGAGGGCTGCACGATACCATCAGTACCGTTACCACTGGATACAACATGAAAAGAGAGCTCGCCCTCAACAAAGTAGAGACGACCAGAAGAGAAGGACACCGGGACTGTGATGTTGAGGGATTGACCGAAGCCAGGCATGGGGATGGCCAAATTCTCGTTGATAAGGACCGGGATCTCAGAACCTCCAGAGCTGGGGTAAATGAGAGAGCCATCGGCATTCAGGAAAAACAAAGTGCCCTTGGAGTCCTGGGCAGAGAAGTAGGAGTTGACTCCGTCGCCAAGGTTGTTAACAATGCTCATGTTGATATTGGGGAGGACAGAGCCCCTGAACTCGGAGGCCTCGATGGAGGTCTTGGGTCCAGAGAGAGTCCCATTGAGAGTGTTATCTTTGGTAACAATGATCTTGGTGTTGTTGCCTGTGTCGATACGAGTGTAGCCATTGCCAGCCCTACTCACGATGCTCATGCTGTTTACGTTACCCAGATGCAAAGTGGAAACCGCGGCTGCAGTGCCTAAAAGGCTAGCCATTGATACGAGAGAACCCATCTTCAGAAAGTAGGAACGATGACCATGCGAGCTTTTCAATAAGACCGAACAAACATGTACACACAGAAACGGGTGTCGGCTTGGCCTTTGTTTTAAGTGTAATAGTAGGGGAAAAGTTGGCAGCGTCAATCCCTATTCGTGCAGGAACGCAGCTCGTTAGAACGTGCCGAATGCGTCCATGCACGGACGCAATCCACCTAGATCCCATTTTGTGGCTGCATTCCAATGACGTATGTCCAGCTGCCTCAGAAAGTGAAAGGAAATAATTAAAGGTCTGGAAAAGGTCACAAGACGTATTCTTGTATTTCGTGTCTCAGAACCGGCATTCAAAAGGGGTGTGCATAACGCTTAGATATGCCCGTTGAATCGTCGGAGTGCTGGGTGAGCCGGTCAGTGTTTCGAAGAGCGCGTTATTGTACGGCGGTTCATCCCTTGTCTGGCCTGTGATGAGGACCCCATCTCCTCCCGAATCACGATTATATGACCAAGACGGAGCATCTGCACGTTCTCCGACCTGGGTTTGTTCGACAAAATAAACATCTGGTGGCCGCCTGTCTACGCCCCATGTCCCTGCCGCTTTGACTCGCTCGTTGGGTCTTTGGTTGACTTGACAGCAGTGATCGCGCGTCGATGGAATGTGCCCCATAGTCAATGGAATTTATGATTAATTAACGCGATTCGCATAATTCCTTTGGGGACGCACTGAGTAACTAAGAACTGTGATTTGCATCCTGAGTTACTAAGAGAGGAAGACCCGCGCGCATCGGGCGTCATTCGACGCCTCCCGACTAGGTACTACCTATCAGCTGTTCAATATGACTTGAGCTGTATCCAGAGCTTTACACGAAACCACATAGACTTGCAAACGGCCGGTTTTCATTCGGAGGCCCGCGTGAGACATATATTCGAAGTCGGCGCTGAGAATTAAGACTCGAGAGAAACAGCCCAGAACATCGCTTAGGGGTGATGTTACGGTTATGGCTTGTGGCATAGACCTGGGTGCAGGGCAGGTCATTTTCGTGGTACTATTCAGCCAGCTGCAGCCTTGTCATGCGTAGTCACCTGTGCGCAGGCTACCAACGCCTCGCGGCCTTCCACACCCTCCTGAAGTGGTCGACCAGTTCAACCCATCTGTTCTACGACCCGTCATGAGGCTTTCACGTGGCCCTGAAACAGCCCGCACATTTTTCAACCAATCGCTCAGGACAGTCCCACGATCCAGCACATGTTTATCAGTATATATTTATCAGTATATAGGTCTCACAAGCCGCCGCCATTCATTGGATATAATTCAGCTATCAATACATTGTTAACGCTTAATTACCTACCAGAACCATAATTCCAGCACTCGACAGTGACGACTACCCGGTCTCGCACTTGTGATCCAAGGTACTACGAACAAAAGCCGACGTCTGTTCTACCTCCCCAGTAGGCAGTCAAGACCCGAACGTCACATCTTTCCGAAAAACTGCCGCATATCCTATGCCCTGCTAGTGGCAATTTGATTTCCCGCCCCCGTTTGAACGAGGAATGCCAAAGGTAGGGGGAGCATGTTCTAAGGTGGCTTTTGCCAGATAGTCGTGTCGCCGCGAAGAGGGGCTTCTGTAAAATTATCTGCCCCTCGCAGCTTGCCTCAGGTCTAGGCCAATAGGCGCTGGGCGTGTCCTTGGAGCGGGACTGATGGCACTGTTAATATAGTAAACGTCAGGGCGGGTCCGCATTAAGTGGCTTGTTTCGAGTTGCGCGGGGCATGCAAAGTATGACTTCAAGTTTCTTTGGCTCCGAAGAGCTGTAGTGTCCGCGGTCCCTGGGCGGCATCACGAACATCTTCTGGGATGATCATGCTGGCGAGCTGAGTGCTCGACGGCAGACGGGAACCATGGTAAGGTTATATTCAGCTCTGGCGGCTACATAGGCGATGATGGCTAGCTATTTTTAGGATGCTCGAGAGGCTGCTATCTTTGCTCTTCGTGCTCTCTGTTCCGGGAGCTATGCCAAGTGCATCGCCGGAATGACAGAGGCTTGGGGTGTTTCAGGACTGGGCTTGCTGTCGGGTTGAGCAGTCTGCTGAGGTGAAATAGGAGAGTCTTTCGTGTCGCTGAGCTCGCCAATGCCGCTGCTCACAGTCTTAGGCGACGTTGCAACCTCGGAACCGAAACTGTCGATGGGGTTGTCGAACTGATGCAGATCTAGAAGATGACTCTACTTTGCGACAACACTGCTCGAATTAACCCTCAGTCCCGAACTTTTGGCTCCAGCGGAAGTTAGATGCACCGCCTCCTGAAGTCCTGAATTCCGGCCTGCATTTCGTACGGTGCCTTGTTGACAAGTATGTAGGCCCCTTCTCATTTGCAATATACAAGCTACATTATCTCTATTTGCAGGTTATTTAATGTCGGTAGAAAACATGTGAACGTAGTCTTCATCACTGTTACTTAAATTACACGGTATCTGATTCCTGATAACGAGATCGAACTTGGCTGATAGTTGAAAGCATACTTTAATCTCTAGCTTGCCGTGTATGTATCGCACAATAATGAGTGGCAAAGTAAGATTGTGTGCTTGGTAATGGGTTAAAACGTTGGCTGGTTTGGAAAAACAAGACTTGGCCAGTCTCAGATAACGTCTTCCAGTACTTGTTCCAGCTCCCCGGTTACAATGAATGATGGAGCTGGAAAGCAAATCCAGCTGGTAGGTTTTCATTAACGAGACCCATGTATAACGAGCGACCCAGCATAACGAGTGACCCACCCCACCGCAATCCCGTGTTCTTCTATCTTTAACCGCGTTTACCCCAGTCTATAATAATGGCATCAACTTCATACGACACCCGAATCGTTCTCGATTATCAGGCTTTAAAAGTAGACCCGAAACTCGGTATTCGTACTGCTACAGACCTTAATGGAGTCGATCGGAAAACACTAGGCCGCCGACAACGCGGTAGAGTATCTCGACGCGATGCTAGGCCAAGTTCACGAAAATGAACGGACCTAGAGAAACTAACTATTATGCCATATATAATCGACCTAGATTCGCGATCATTTCCCCCCGGCTTGTTGGGATAGAAGATTTGGCCAACCGACTGCTCGCTGACCGCGACGCGCCACGCGTCGGCCCGCGATGGGCCAACTTGGTTAAGCGACAATCAGACCTTCGTACGCGTTCTTTCGAAAATTCGACTATCAGAGAGCCAAATGCGAAGATTCAGCGATTATCCAGGCCTGGGTTGACCTCGTATGCAACATAATCGGCAAATACGGTATCGCCGAGTCCGATAGCTTTAATTTCGACGAGACCGGCTTTATGATTAGCGTTATCGGTAGCGGAGTGGTCGTTATGATGGCTGAAAGGCGTATAAATTCAAAAATGGTCCAGCCCGGCAACCATCAATGGATTACTGTGATCTAGGGCGCCGTTCCTAGCGGCAGTGTATTGTCCCATATATCATTGTCGCAGGCAAGGTCCACCTCTCCACTTGGTACGAAGACAGCGCCGTACCGCACGACTGGGTCATCGTAACAACTGAAAACGGCTGTACAACAAACGAGAAAGGCCTCATATGAGTCCGCCATTTGGTCAGCACACAAAGGGCGGAAATTTGTACGGATATCACCTTCTCGTCCTAGATGGCCAAGGAAATCATCACTCAGTCGAATTCGAGCTCCACTGCAAGGAGAAAAAGGTTGTCGCCCTCTCCATGCCTCCTCGTTCCTCTCATATACTGCAGCCTCTTGATGTTGGCTGCTTTGGCCGCTCAAGACGGCGTGCGGGCGGCAAATCAAGAACAGGATCAGAGACGGTACAACCTACCTCGCAAAGGAAGACTTCTTTCCTGCCTTCTACGTAGCGTTTCACGAGGCTATGACCGAAAACAACGTACGGGAAACTTTCGGGGGGCAGGGCTTGTTTCTATGAGCCCAGACAGGGTTATTTCGCAGCTAGATATACGGCTTCGTACACCAACGCCTGTGGAGGGGCGTCTTGAGCTACCCGAACCTTGGGGTTCTCGTACTCCACACAACCCAATTGAAGCAAGTTATCAGTCCGATTTTATTAAAATACTGATTACTAGGCATCAAGGAAATTCTCCGACCTTAATTATTAATGCATTAGATAGTTTTACGAAGGGCACGTATGGGATTATGCATCAGTTAGCCCTATTGAAGTCAGAGAACCAGATTCTTCTGCAGGAGAACCATACCCTTAGCAATCGTCGCAGAGTAAGGAAAACCACATTTTAGGCGTAGAGGAAACCTTAAAGTAGACGAGGGTCAAAATATCCAGACTCGAAGCCAGGAAGATGGGCAGATAAATCAGGAAGCAGGTCGAATAGGTGGTCGTAGCAGACGCGCTGAGACGAAGCAGCGGCACCGTGACGTCTGCGGCAAGGCAGGGCACAATGCGCGAACATCTGGTATAGAGGAAAATACTTTCCGATAAAAGCGGCTGCATTTAATTTCAAAGGATTAGAGTTGTAATGGTCAGGCTAGAGGGGAATAATGGTAGAGGGTAGTGATCAGGTGGGTCAGTCATTTTGCTGGGTCAGTCGTTATACATGTACGTTAGAGCCTTAACATATCGAGATGCTGAACACGAGTGTGTGAAGTATGATGAAGATGTTATCATGCTCTTGTCCCATATTTCAATAACATCATGGATCCCCTCATACAGACGGAAAGGTCGTTTCAATCTTGTTTTCCTCGTAGAACTCAAGGGTAACACAGATCTCAGCCTTGCTGTGTGTGGGACACTTGCTCGCAACTACGACAGCGATATCTTTGAGTGTCCCGTCTTTCGTAATTGGCACTTGAAAGTGGATAAAAACTTGAAGATAAGAATATTATTAAATGTAAACTCAATTCGACCTCCCGTGTTTCACTTGGCTTCACCAACTTGCCAACCCCCTCACTCTACCTTGTAAACCTTATCATATGTAAAGGTGTTTCAACCTTGGGCTTGATTGCTTCCCGACTTGATCTCCCGGAGCCACTGTTACCATGTGCATTACCTCCGATGGCCCAAGTATTCATATCGCCGGGCCTTTGACCAAGCGGTTTGATTTTCATGGCTCGCGTGAATGACGTGAGACTCTGGTAGATTGGCTGGGCGATGCTGTTGGGCGGACTTAAGGCTGACTTTTGCACTTTTGCCAAATCACAATTCATTCCAGGCTGGCTAGAGAGGATTCTGTCTGTTGCCCCTAGAAGAGCGACCCGATTAGAGATAAGAGCTTCTTGCTGAGGATGTCATAATTCGTCTTCTGTGTCGGTGAACGACCCATTAGATGATTCGCTACGACAGGTTCTAGTTGGCGTAATGTTTTATCGTGGTAGAGAAGGGAATTCGTCTAGAGAGCTTGGCGGGCTCTCTTTAATTGTTAATGGCAGACCACACAGAGGGTCGGACTGCGAAGAACACGCCGCGGCTGAATCAGACTGTAGAATCAATGAGAAGCCTCGAGTTGGACTGCGTTGGTTGCTCAAGTGGCTTTTCGACAGAGTCTTGATCTGATTTGGATTGAATCTTGATCTTGTTCTCTCGAAACCTTGCGCCAGTTCGGGATGGATCTTTCAAGGATGTAGTCTCACGTGGCCCTATCGCCACCTAGGGTAAGATTACTGGACTTTCGCATATTGCTAATCTCCTTAAATTGCATGCTTTTGTCGGGTGCAGCACGACCGCAGGGGACGTGATCTGTCGGCTGTCATTCCCGGGCTTATCGAAGAGGATGCCGTCAATTAAGCACTATTAGGCACCGTCGAAGGCTTTTGACCATATGAATTCATCGTCGATGTAATGACAACTTTCTTTACGCTATACAGCAAGCGAAACCAACGTATGAAGGAGGGGCAAGATAGGTATGTTACCATTCAATCAATGTCAGTAGCTTGCGATTGGCCGGCGTCATGACGGTACATTATCAGGTCTCTCCTCTTGTCATTTTTTGTTATAATAATACCATATCCTTATAAATGCCCTGAATCCCCGGTAAGGGAAATACATGTGGCTGATCTGCGCCGAGATCCAGGACGCGAATACCATATCATTAGGCCTTGATCTGGAAATCCTTGGCATCTTCAATTTGTCGATCGTAGTCAGCTAATTCCTCGGCTAAGCTGACGGCCCAGCCAGGCCGCATGTTTCTGCGTCCAAACTAGCAATGCGTTTGATGATGGCCTTTGTTTCTCTAGTTGGTGCAGATGTAACCCTTGTATTTGTTGATTCGATGATTGCTTTCGCTTCGTGAATCTGCAGGCCTCGGCTTTCTAGTTGTATTTCTGTCACAGACTTGAGTCATATGGCTCCTCCTCATGGTCTTCATTACGTTAATTCAGTGCACTGAGGCAAATGTCGTGACCCTCCTCTTCGTCGGACGACCTGTTTTCGTCAATTAGATCCTGCTGCATTGAGCGCAGCGTTGGCGGGTTTTCCGATCTTAATGGCGGTCTTTGACGAACTGGCCACTCTTGAGATTAGGTCTCGCAGACGGCAGATTACATCACCTGCTTGATCTTGATTGTATACGATATGGGTTCCCTTTGATTCAGTAACGCTTTGAAAAGTCGTTCAGATTCACCATTGAATAGTGTTGCATGAGCAATGCGAATGATGTGGTACTAGGCTGTCTGTAGCCGAGCCGATTCAATACCGACACAATAGGATTGGAGGATGCGAAACATGTGTTGAGGATCCTCAATGCCAACTAGCTGGCTGAGAGCCTCTCTCATGCAGTTCCCTCGGATGGAAATGGCTGCTTCGGCTGCCATGACTTTCTGGCTCTCCGCTGTTCAGCAAAGTAGATGATGTTAGTGATGTTTGACAGTGGCTGAAATAATGACCTTGATATGTCCAGACCAGGAACTAGCTTCAATAGGGTTTTGCGGCGTACGTGTCTCAAAATTAAGTTACCTCAGGAGCCTCACTGATAAGCGTTGGCGTGCGAGACTGCATGTAGCCGCTCAATAAACTTCCGAGGTCTTAAAGGAATAAGTACTGCTCATCTGCAGCCTCCTCTTAACTTGTTCTCGGTCATGGTCTCCTGAGTGCTGAGTGGAAGGGAGGAAAGAAGGTTTCCTTTATAAAATATGTTAAAGTTGCCCTGATGCTTTTCTGGATCCGCCGCCCGTACGCCGCCCTTGCACAGCGGGCCAAAGCAGCAATATCAATAAGCTGAAGTATATGAGAGGCGAGGCGGGATACAGAGCGTAATAATACTGCTCGTTATGCAGCACAAGTCGAATTGGACGGGGTGGGGACTTTCATGGTCATCTAGGACGAGACGACAACATCCGCTCGAAATTCGATCTCCCGAGAGCTGAAAAAGAATTCTTGATTCATTAAAAACTTCTGTCGTTTTAAGTTCAGCTATTGGCCCATGTTGATGATGACCCAGTCATGTGGTAGGGGGCGCTATCCTCGTCCCAGGTTAAAAGATGGATCTCGCCCGCGACGATAATATACAGCGGGATGAAGCAGCCGCTAGAATTGACGTCCTATTTCATGGCAACCCACTGAAAATTGCCAGGATGGGTTTTCTTCCTACTTGTTTGCCTTTTGATCATTATGCCGACCATCCCGCTGCCAGTACCGCCCATCATGAAACCTGTATGGTTGAAGTTATAACCCACAGACGATGTCTTATTGGCTATTATATTACGGACGAGATTGAATCAAGGTTAGATGATAGCTGTATCTTCCTATTTGGCTCTCTGATAGCTAAGGCCCCGAAAAGAATACGCGCGCAGGTCTACATCAGAGACGCATATGTGTACCCACTTCTGTTGGCGCGAACTTATCAAACGTCTTTACTAGTCTTGTCCGTGTAAGTGCAGAGTTTAGTCGAACAAGCTCCGTATATGCATCCTTTAATGCGTTCACATCAACCCCCATGCTTACCCCCAGACGGCAGATATTCCCTGTAAAAGTTATTATAACGCTCCTCATAATAATCTTAGCATTAGCGGTTCATAAGAGCTCAACTCACCACTTAGAGTTTCTATCTCCATGGCTCGTCCAGAGCATAAGTCTTGGAGCATTGATGGTTCTATTGGTGGGCTCCGACAGGTTATGTCAATAAGATTCTCTGGTATGTTCGGTTTGATCGAAACTCCAGTGGCGGTGGCGATGTTGTAGGTTTCCCTCATGACTCTTTTGACGAGGCTACGCCCGGAGCTGGTGTGGTTTAGGAGTTGTTGCGTATCTCTCTGATAAATGGCGCAGAGAGGGTTGAACGCTCCATTCCATAACTGCTTGATCCATCTCTCATTTAAGAAATTTCCTAGTGGAGTGAACTCACCATGTCCGAGATCGATGAAGTCACGGAACCTGGTGTTATGGACCCAATCCAGAGACCGTTGACGCTCGCTGTCAAGTGCAAGGCCAGATAGATAGGGCCGTATGCTTGCTTCGTGGTGAACTATGCCCATACTTAGCTGCCGGCAGCTATAGTACACGATTCCCGATATAAGGGTGTTGTTAGGAAATGTGCGTCGCAGTGGTGCCTCCACGTCGATGCCGTTCTGAAAGGACACTAATGTCGTTTTTCTATCCACCACGTTCTTAAGTTCTTCGTAGTCTCCGATCGTGCCATTCGTAACCTTATTTGAGCAGATAACATAGTCGAATGGCCGTTGTCTGATATCTCGGGCATGTTGATATACCGAATCTGGGATGAAGCACCCTGTGCCCCATTTTGGCGACGACATGCTGAAACCTTTCGATTTAACGACTTCGTAGTTAGACCGACAAATAACCGATACATGAACTTGTGGTACCTGGGCCAGTCTCCAGCCTACCATAGCACCCACAGCTAGGTATTAAGTTAGTTTCGTAGACTACTAAAAGAGAGGGGAATATTAAGTTAGGGGTAACAAACCCCCGGCTCCGAAGAGAAGAACTCTTATGGGTCTGTAGACACCATTCATTACACCGCGACTTGAAAATTCTGGGCTTTGTTGTAACATTTGGATCCTTGGTGCACACTTGCGCGATGCGTATGGAGAACTGATCGCGAGACAAGTGCGATGAGTTAAACAAAATATTATTGCCCAATATGATCAAAGCATTAATACGAAGCAATGACGGAGGTAAAGTCGATTAATTAAGGAGAATTGAAAATGTTCACCGCATATACTTACGAGCAAAAAAAAGTAATGAAAGTTTTTCTTACTGCGCCTGTGGGAAATTCGTCGGGCTCTACGAAGGGGGTTCCCGACTCGATCCAAAGGGATAAGACGGCAAGGATAAGGTGGAAGCAGGAAGCATGTCTCAAATGCCACAAACTAAATACCCTTGCTAGCAGTAGCTGCAGACATGCCGAGCGCGAAAATCGAGAATCGCGACTGGCATGTGGCAACATCCCCTGAAACATTTTGAGGGGCAGTCCCATCCCAAAGATCGACGATTAAAGGGAGGGAGTAGACAGTCCAATAGGAAGCTGAATCAAGATCTAGGACTAGTTTCATTCGCCCCACCTTGGAGCTTTTTAGCAAATAATATTATAAAATGAAGCAGAGGGTGCCTGTGTAGTCACCGTTCGGAATTGAAAGCTCCTTGCACCTGACTCCATATCAGCACCCTTGTACAATGCTCTGGATCTCTCTACGCACCACAATGACGGCTGTGCGGTATTGGCTCAGCGTCAGTCTCATTCCAGCCCCGGCCTATGTACGGCTGGTTGGAATGGCGCTGAGCCGATATGACTCCCGATCCCTTGGGGCGCTGTGCCGCCCCAAGTACTCAAGTTCCCGCTCCTTGAACTTCCTCGATCAGCCGTGCGATGTGTGTTACTATTGTGCGTCCAGACTGATCCAGGGAAAACTGCACCACACTATTCCCGGTGCCACGGATTGCTTCATATTATCTAATATTGCGAACGCCACCTACAAGTATGTGTTCATGTTACGGATGAGCTACCACCGTTCACAAGCCGTAGAAATATCGTCTCTGGCCCTCATCCTGCGCCTAAACCGGATGCGGACGAGTGGAAAAGGACGTCGCGAAAGATCCCAGCTCTCGGAGCCACTCACGGACCTGGTTACGCCTCTACTGGCCGCGACATGACATGCGTCCCAAAGCCCCGATTCCATAGCATGGTAACCTTCTTCTGGCCTGCCTCGAGCCAGCTTTTAGCCAAATCTGTTGCAAATGGCTGCCCGGCGTCCAATTTCACTGTGCAGTCCTGCGTCTCCCCCAAGTCAATGACCGCCTTCAGTAAGACCCACCGCCTGCCGACCATGTTGTCAAGTAGTCCGGCCGCCCCTTTGACGAACGAGCATGCCATTCCATGCCATCGACGAGGTGGAAATTCTTCTCCTTGTCCGCAGCCCACCGCACGGATAGCTGGTACTCGGCCTTGCGGCAATGACCCTTGCCTTACGTCAGCCAACTCAAAATCTTGGATCTCATGTGTACATGTCAAAAAGCACATACATTTATGGAATTGCTGTTTGAAACCACCCCAGGATCTCGATGTCAATATAATCTGCCTCCCTTGATTCGCCCCTAAGCGCATGCTCGAGAAAGAAGGAGCGCGCCAAAGGGGGTGCCGAGGTACGAACTGCGCTATTGTGAGTTAATCTGCCAGATATTTAAAACTCCACAAGGAAGTAGACCAGCCTCGAATGGTTGTCATGCAGATTGCATCTCGTCCCGCAAAAGTCCGTTCCTGCTAGAACCGACACTCCATGTCAGAAGAGTGTGATAGTAAAGTAGACGAGGTTTCGTTGGTCGATCACGCAGCGACGCTGGGTTAACACTTTCTATTGCAAATTTTAAAGGTGTTTCTTAAACCCACGGCTACTGTCTCAGGGGTCGCTTCAAGCCCATTAGTCATTTGGCATGGAACAAGGCGTATAGCTAGGAGCTATGCTTTGGCGTTCTTTGGCGCGCTATCAGAGACAATGTCGCAGACAGGTTCGTATCACTAGCTTGTCAATTACAGGAATCGCTATGTGATTGGCAAGGCCGAAAATTGGTATGTTTTCTGTATCCTGCCCGACCTGGACATGACGAAAAATGGCAAGGGTGTTTTATAGACGTAATCTGTAAACACAATCTGCCTGAAAGACTGACGCCTTAACGAACAGGTATGTTCCCGTTAAGGGACACATTCCTCGCTCATCTGACCCATCTATGCATGGATCAGATCGCGTGGATCAAACCCCCTTATCTTGGATTATCATCTCAGAAGGGAAAACTAAAGGGAGGTTGGGAGCAAATATCCTAAGAGACCCCAAGGCTCTCTGGCGTTGAAGAGGCATTTTTAACATTATCCATGCGCAACATGAGTCTTTTACGCGCATTCATATCCTTCTTTGCTTGTTGCTATCTAAGCTTGAGCAGCCAAACGCTGGCTCAATTAGACATACGGCGAGTGTGAGAAGTATCTGCTATCTGGCTTGCACCAAAGTCTGCGAGGTGATGTCGACTGAGGGTGCTAGCTTGCATGGCTTGGGACGGATTTCGATGAACCTCTGCTACTGTGGGTGATGTGCGAGAGTGAAAAGTTTCTCGTGAACGTTGGCGTAAGAGAATAAGAAACGAACGAGGTCGTCACACTGCTCGAATACGCATCCTAGTAACCTTTAGTACCTGGTGAGCGTCAACACAGAAGTTCCTTACTGAAGCATTGGATAACACCTTATAGCTGATTCAACATTTCCATTGGATGTCTTCGGACATTACATATCGACAACATTGAGGGCACAGCAGAATGGATATGATGGGTCAAGGCTTCCATCGCCGCCGCACATCCTACAAGCAGTTGCGAGATCTCCACGCCCACAAAGTCCCCTTCTCTAGCTGCACTCTCCCTTTAAGGTGCTTCTTCTCTTCCTCCTCCGTCTCGCCATCCGCGCCACCAGTTCAGGCACGTAGCCGGCTAGATAGGGCAGCTGGCATCGGCAGCCCGCATCTGCACCAGAAGTCTCATGCTCCGCCACGGCTAAGGGACCGACCTTTTCTCGACACGGAAAGGCATTCGTATTCGCCAGGAGCAACTTTCTGTAATGAGGATGAGGACGAGAGAGACAAGGATGAGGAAAACGTCCGATTCTGCAAAGAGGACGGCATCATATTCGAGATGGTCCATCAGTATACAAACTCCGGATCCTCGCATTCTATGGAGATCTCGCCAAATTCTAGCCCCAAGGACTACACTACTCACGAATCCAAAGAACGGCATGACTCCATCCTCCTGCAACACACAGGACGCTGGCAACTGCATCATTCGCACTGGTCCGACTCCACTACTCAAACCACCGATATCGATCCGAAAACTTCCGAAATTGGTGTCGGGACACTCAGTGAGCCATCCACGATGCCAGCCGTGTCATGCTCACCGCCGCTGCCCCCCAGTTTCAGCCACAGGCGGCTGATGAGCGCACCGCTGCAGCTACAGGCGCCTATACCTAATCGACCATTGTTTAAGGTAGTTGATAGAATAGAGGACCTAATCAAGCGCGGAGGGTGGAAGTACTAGGGCACCGTGTTCAATAGGGAGAACGTGAGCGGCAGTGATGGGAACGACAGCGATTAGGAATGGTGGCCTTGCAGCTTGAACCTGCGGTATTCCCTTTTTTTCTAAACTTGTCCTCTTCCCCTCTCTTCTTTACATGTTTCATAATCACTGGAATTGAGTTTGGTTATCCTTTTCTTTTTTTTTTTTTACTTTCAGGAGAATCCCAAGCACCACTCGTGCCGAACCCCACCTCTAAAGGTGGTGCAAAACAATACAATAAACAGATCACCCTACCGGATAAATTCTTCCCTGTCGTGGTTCGTTATCCCTTGCGCGTAACACACCAGTGTTATCGTGGATTCCTAGGAACTAAGAGATCTTTATCTCTTAGCCTTTTCTGAGCCTTTTTTTGCGGCTTCAAAAACAGCCTTCAGCAGGCGCAACGCGCAGAGCCCAACTTCCAAACTCCAGTCAGCATCGACTGTTGTAACACCTTGAGGTGGCTGCAATGGGCTGAATATGCTGATCGATTCAAGAGTATGTGGGACGGAAATCTCGCCATTCGATGCCATGTCATCCATCCTGGTGATTGACGAAACAAATTGACGAAGGAATTGATATCTCACCTAAGGTGATCTCAAGGGGCAAAAAGTCTTTTCCTACTGACTCACAGTTCTTATGGTAGCTTCGTGGATCTCTCGCACCGCGATGGAAGTCACCAGAGGGGTAGTACTCCATGCAGTAATAGGTCCAACAGTTCGTTCTTCCAATGAAACACCTCATGAAATGATGGAGATCACTTCTCTGATGGGATTGGCGATAGTTGTGAAGTGTTGTGGCGGTCACCATCGACCTCGAAATATATCTATATAGATATATATATATATCTAGAGATATATCCTCGAAGGTGAAAAATTAGTTGTTGCCCTGACTCCAGCGGCGCGTTGATTGTGAAGAAATTGATGCTGGGTGTTGGTCTTTAGCAATCAATGGATGCAACGTGCGTGAATGAACGCGCTAGGGTTCATAACCTGTGGACCGGCGAGTGTAACGGAAGATAGTGACTATTGTAACTATATATAAATGCAGTACATAAGGAAAGGTAAACGAGATAGTAATAGGAATACCCACTGGCTGCAGATCGTCGAGTCAGAGGGTGTTACCTATTTATTATAGCCCTTGGGTTCGGTCTTAAGAAAAGAGGGCTCTTTGCTCTGCCTTGTCCGCCTCAATACCTGCCCAAATATATCCAACGCCTTGATTGCTCATGAGGGGCTATTTTTGATCTGATTAGCCACCCGAGCTCCAACACGGCTATCCTCTAAGTCAGACCAATCT
The DNA here is from genome assembly GCA_037074925.1 of Tetracladium maxilliforme. Taxonomy (NCBI): domain Eukaryota; kingdom Fungi; phylum Ascomycota; class Leotiomycetes; order Helotiales; genus Tetracladium; species Tetracladium maxilliforme. The sequence continues at coordinate 52,783 of JAYRCL010000024.1, forward strand.
AAATAGGCCATCCTCTCTTCCTTGGTCCAGTCTCTTGATCCGGTTAAGCGGCCCATCTGCTTACAATATAGGCACCAATAGTAATCAGCCTTGCTATATCTGATAGGTAGCCCCTGGGGCTTCCGGAAAGCCTGATTTGTTTTAATGCTTCCACGAGGAAGGGATCGATAGCAAGTCTCTCTCGCTTGTATGTATCTCTGGTGGATCTCTTGTGGATGATCATATCTGGCTGCTGCCACAGCTTGATCAGCCAATTCGGGGGCGGCGGCCACAGCAAGGCTATTATACCACTGTGGACATTGAAGTGATGCCCTAGTATGGCCTTGGCCGTGGCACCTACTACATGCAGGTGGCTTCTTAAGCTGGGCCGAGGCCTCCATCGCCTCGAATCCGCAGGGGCCCCTTTTCGTGCTTGATCCAATGCTACGATCCTTACGAAAAGCAGGCTCGAGAAGAAGCCCATACTGTCCTAGCCGCTGAAGATGCTAGTGACTACGGAAATCTCTAAGTGAGAGCCTTGGTCTTGTGCCTGAAGCTGCTGGATCCTATGCGCACAAGGTAAGCCGAGTGAGCTAGTAAGACGGCCTGTACAAGGAGGTATTGGCTGCCGATTAAGACGTTATTGTTGCGCTTTAACCCTAGTCATGGCCCAGTGGGAAATCTAGCCTTGAATAGGCTGAAAAGGGGGTTTTGAGAGCTCGATTGGATTCCTGATCTGTTTCTGTGCTTGATTCGCTTTTAACTCTGCTAGTTGATTGTTGATTGCAGCTTTAATTGATCTCCAAGCCTCGAAGAGATTTAGAGCTGATGTTTGTAGGTAGCCCTTAACCATAGCGTGAGTTCGCTCGGCTTATAAGGAGGAGGGGATTTCGGAGTTGGTGGCGTAACGAATGGCTGGGGCGACCGCTTCCCTACATCGGACTTCGGCCGTAGCGCAGGGAGGAGCATTGTAACGATAATGACGATTATGATGGCGGTCTCGTGGTGGCGTATACTGTGAAGATGAAATAAGGAGACTCGCTCCTCCTCCTGCATAAGTATGGATTGGGTATCCCTCATATGAGCGTTCAGCGCTCGGTACACGGTTCAGATTAAGGGGACCTTTTTCAACGACAAGGTCCAGGGTAATTAAATGTGTCTCGGTTTGCGGGCCGCGGTATGGGGCCGGACGGGATTTTCACGAAAAAGGGATATGCGAGGCGCTGATTGGTCAGAAGGAGCAGGGGATACCTTTTTTACCGAAACAGAGAGCGAAACTAGTACCCTGTAGGGCGCCCCTGTATCGGGCGCCTCGAGGTCGCGTATCCTTACACAAGCCATGGAACGACTTTCCATTGACTTGCGGAGATTCATATCTACCTCTGTTGATTAAATTAACTCTACCCCTGTAAAGCGGGACAGGAAAAACCTTTCTACTACAGTTTATTTTGTAATTGACAACTAGGGCGCGGGTGCAGGGAGAGCTCGTGCAGCCGGCAGGGATTCGGTCCAGCCGACAAAAGGAATCTCCAGCTCTTGCTGGTTCAGCCTGCTGCCTCAGATTCCCGTGTATGGTCCTCATTGTCCTAGACACCGTCTAAATAGTACACCGCCCCTGCACCATTTCACCCAGTGGCGGACCTATATGTTCCCCCGACCATTTAGAGGAGGAACGGAGCATGGGTATCTTAGTACACCCTGCTTACGAGAAGGATTTGATTACCGACAAATCAAGACACAATGCTGTGGCATCGTAAGTCGCCATGAGGATGCGTAGACCTTTCTGGAGCAGGAAATATAAAGAGGCAGACACCCGCTCCCAAATGGCCGTCGCCCATTTCGGTTGTGTGTATGTATAAGGAACAATCTATCGTCTGACGCTCGGTTCGGGTGAAGATGTGAGACTGGTTCGATAATCAGTACCACGCAGGCAAAGATCAGCAAGGAAGCCTTCCTCGTTCCCAAGCCAGATACGAGGCGACGTTCCGAAATGGATCATATGCAGAAGTTTTGTTGAATACAAGAATGGGCATGCACCCAGCTCCTGAACCAGACCATTATCAAGTAATCATCCTTAAATGCTTTGTCTATTTCGAATACTGCTTCAGTAACCGGTCACCGTCAAGATGAAGTTCACAGCTATTGTCACAGCCATCGGGTAAGATAAATTTCAGAGACCCACTTAGCTATGCCTTTGCTAATATTTCAAATCTACTAGCCCCATGGTCACCGGTTCGCGACCCTCTCGCACCGCACTTCTCCCTGGACAACTAACATGGCTTGTAGCCACCAGCGCCCTCGACTGCCAGCAGGCTGGCGGAATCTACGTGCAGCTCCCAAATGCATGCCCGCCTGACCTAAAGAGCGTCTTGTGGGACACTGGTTGCCCCGCATCCAACTACCGCTGCTGTGTTACTTGAATGCGTCCACTTTTTCAGTCAGCACGTCAATGGAGCGCCCGGCACTGGACTTGGAAATGGGGGACCGGTAGTCTCGTCGGAGGTTTCCCACGGATTTGGTTTCCCTTCGACTTGGAAGCAGATGCTGAGACGTATGAGAATAAAAACATTTGTCAAACCAACGGGTTTATACCAGCTCAAACTTCTACCCCATGCGGGTCTCCGCCTGCCTCATCACCAACCTTTGGCCACGCCGCCCAAGTTTGATCGTCACTACCCGGTACCGTGGCCCAAAGCCGTACCCCTATGCTGGCCTGCGTGATCCGCCCCAGCACGATGCTGGACCCTCTCTGTTTCCCATACCCTGGAGCTTCCATCTCACCATATAAATTCCAGCATCTCCTCCCGCGGCTCCGGCAGCTCGCAATTGCTCCGTAGGGTCTGCTCGGCCGGCAGCAGCCATGCCACAAACATCACCTGCCCGTCGGATGGGTCTGCGAGCTCCATGTACTCGTAGTAGTAGTCTCCATTATCAGCTAGCAGCCGCCCTTTTACGCTATGCCCCCAGAAGTGACGCTCGATTATCGCTAGCTTAGTTCCGAACCGCCCAGTACTGGGAACCTCGCCCAGTTATAAACGTCTGTAAATACACAGACTCCCACTTAGCACTCTCGGCTACCTGTCTGTGGTGGCTCCGCCAATGCTTGTGAGTTTGCGGTCGGGATATAGTCATGTAAAACCTGCACATTAGGTATCTGTAACCTGGTCGGACCCGTAATTCTGGTATTGGCGCACTGTCATTAGCTGGTATTGGAGCCTTGTATGGGTATAGAAGCTCCCACTGAAATGTAAGTCGTCTGACTGTATAGACCGCTATTCTGTTGCGTAACTGTCTTGCTGGCCTGATGTAGAAATTCATGCCATCGAGTGGACGCCCACTCATATACCCGGAGCAATGGCGGCTGGAGTTGGTGTGGATATGCGCCGTCAAGCCCGTACGTCGTGCCTCGTAGCGCAGGTCTGTGGCCGCTCTGCCACGCAAACACGGCGTTCCTATCAGTAGCAATGCTCCGGTCGTCATATCGGTTGAATGGTGTGAGGACCTCGCGGACGTGCTTTTCCGTGATTCCGATGGCCACTTGTCGATACGTTCGGCTTGTAGTCGCTGATGGCCAAATTTGGCATGTTGCAGCCATTAAGATCCTAGCCACACGCCCGGTCGAACATGGCTTCCCACTGCTGTGGAAGAGCAGCCGGCTGTCTATGACGGGTCCGGATATGCCTGTATGCTCATGCAGCTCAAGGCACAGCATGGAGGCAAACCGGCGTATGTACGCTAGATACTTCATAACAACCACGCCCAGTCGCGCTGGCAACAACCGCACCACGTTGAACTCGTGGTTCGTGATGCGCTTTGCCTTGTGATGGCACACGAGGTAGACAACAGAGGCGTTCCAGATGTAGATTCCGCGTATGCCTATCTGGCTGGTTTCGCACTCCAGGGTGGCGAGTTCCCTAAGCCGCGGGGCCTGGCCGCAACTTGTGTATAATCCCCCGAATAACATATCGTCGAGGTCTTTTGTCAATTTCAGATACTGCCTGACAGCATGACAGCTCCAATAGCCGTTGCCAGAGAGTGCAGAGAGTGACCCGTGATGTGAGCAACGATAGAAGCTGGATATATACATTTCCGAGACCGTTGCCGGGATGAGATACAAACGAATACCCAAGCTTGGAGTTCGTCATATCATCCTTCAAGTCTGCCAAAGCCATATCCGGTTCAAAGCCATACATCAGGTCGGCACAGAGTTCCTCGGCTCGCGAGATGAAATACTCCAGCAGCTGTCTGAATTGGTCCATCGACAGCCTGAAGTTCGGTCCGCAACACACCGTGTTATGATCGTCGCTCCACTGCAGTAGATGCGTCGGCGCCTCCGTCTTGGCAATATTGTAACCGAAACATCGCAAGCTGAATAGCTCGGCTAGTGCGGATGGTGAGCCTGTTACAATGTATCGGTCGCATGTCTCCTTGAAATGCTCGAGCTGGCCGGTCCGCGGCCTCTGCCGCCGCCCTAGAAAGCTGTACCTCGAATAGAGGCAAAGAAGACTCAAGGAAAAGAAGGCACCGTATGTAAATAAGCCCGGATAATAGTGGACAGAATTGCCGGGCTAGCATGAAGTGCTGGTAATCTGAGGTAGACCCACAGATGCCGCTAAAGTACACAAGCTAGGTCGATCCGGGGGCTCCGTCGATAAACTCTTGCTTACTTAGCGTTATGCTAAGCTGGAAGAGCAGTTTCAAGAGTTCCTTCCTCGCTGCGTCTTGAGGGGAGTCCTTGCTGCTGTAGTCGCTGCTGTGCTCACTGCTACGCTTATGACCTGCCTCATACGATTCCTCGTCGGGCCGGTCGGGCCCGCCGAGCTCTCAGTCACTTTCATCCTCACTCTCCTCACTCTCGCTATAGCCCTCAAGTCGGTCTCCAAGATCCAGCGGATCCAACGCCTGCACGCTGCCTTCTGGTACTGGTCCTGTATCGTGCGCGTCGCCTGTCGGCCACTTGCCTCTAGCGATATCCATCCTATCCCAGACCCTATGTTCCCACAGTAGGTACACCTGGCGCAGCATATCTGGCGGTATTATCACCTTCACCTCCTTTCTGATGCTTTCCGGTAGGAAGCACGCGCGCACGATGAATGCAATAAACTTTTTCCATATCAGCCGGTAGTTCTTCTTGGTGCTAAGCTCATTCATCACAGAAAAAGCCTTGGACTGATGGATAACCTGCTTGGATGTCACCAGCCAGCAGTGTGTGAGGCGGCTTGTGTGGCGAGCTGTTGTTTCGCATCGGTCGATCATCAGATCCACCGTATCTAGCAGGCACGCGATCTTCTGCTCGTTATGCCTTGGGCTGATGATATCCGCATCGCCCTCGCGCTCTCCCTGGCCTAGATTCAGGTCCGTCTACGGTCTTTTAAAGGCGCCGGTCGTCATCGCCTTCAGGATATCACGGCGGACGTTGCTGTATGTCTCGAGCCACCGCATCCGCTCCAGCCATGGGCTCGTGGCTGCTAGCGAATCCGTCCCCGGCGCCTTAGCGCACACGCGAGGCTCATTCTGCAGTGCCACATGCTGTTCGTGACGCTGCAGGACCGCCTCCACATGCTTCTCCACGGCCCTGTTCACGCCGCCAGCCTTCCTGCTCTTGCTTACACCTGGGATCGTGGGCTCGAGTCTATCCGGTTCCGGCAAGCCGTGTGCCCGCACAGGCAGCGACGGCCGCACTACCTCAAACCATCCGCTAGCGTTTCGCGACCGGAAGAATCGCTGGCAAGCAACATTTTCTCTCCACGGCAGCGCCGGTTCCGGTTCCAGTGCGTCCGGTGCGTCCAGCGGCTCTCTCTTGCACTTGCGTCCCGGTCGACCGGCTCGACGGCTGTTCACCCAGCCATGGCGGTCCCGGCAGTGGCCTTGGATCTTCTGCAGCTGTCTGACAATGTATGGACACTTGCGGCATTTCAGCCCGTCCATCCTCGGCGCTGCCAGCTGCGGGATGTAGCTGATGGTAGGCGGCGGGAAGACGAACCCGAGCAGTCCGGCCTGGTCTTGGATGACGTTCGGCCAGCTCGAAACAGCCCTCGCGAGCCTTATGCGTCTCGGGACGTCAATATCGCGATGCCGTTCGCGAAGGTGGCTAAGTACTTCTCTCGATAGCACTGCCAGCCCACACTTCACGCAGACAGCCACTTGATATCTCTGGAGGAAGACGAACGGCTTGGTCGATTCCGTTTCCATCGTAGGTGGGATAATGATGAATTAGCTTTGCACTCTGCACTCTGCACTCCCTCTGCTTGGGCTTAGATAACTATTGCCGGCTGAAAGTACTTTACGCAACGCTAGAACGCGCCCTGGGGCGCGTTTTCGCGTTTTCGAGTCTGATTATATAAAATGAAGATAACTTATGTGATCCTATTAGCGGACTATGGGGAAGGTGGAGCCCGCGATATCCAACTCTACCCCGCGTCAGCCGGGGTTTAGAGCGGTGCAAATTGCAATTCTACAAGAGTGAGGGGTGGACTTGGCTAGTATACTACGGTTGAATCACAATCCCCGAGGACTAATACCTAGGGTGCCCATGTTGATGGAAGTTTGTGTCATAGCTCCAAACAGACCTCTCTGATCCGGTGGCGCGACCTCGACGATATATAGCGGCACAACGACGATTGAAGCACCTGCGGCCACACCAGACATAAAGTGTCTGATCATCATTAAATAAGTAGCCGGAGATAGAGTACTAAGAAGGGAGCCAAGAGCATACAGCATCGCCGTACTTCGCATAGCCCGTAGGCGACCGCGTGTCGAGGAGCAAGATCCGGCGCAAGAAGCCCTTACCAATCCACCCAGTGTAAACATCGAGGAGATTTTCGTTAATTCGGCTTCATCAATAGGAAAACAAGGGGCGATAAGCTCTTTCGATGTCGAATCATCTTTGATGCTATAAAGTATCGACAGCCATCGCTTACAATAGATGTTGAGGGTTTGCGGCAGGTGATTGTATCTTGGGGCACGTCGAGCTCGGCCTAAAAATATGCCTATGGTCAGTTTTCCTAGTACAGAAGGATCTGGGGGCAGCTTAAGGTGCAACTGACCAGTTGATAGCCGTATTGTAGGGGACCAATGGTGGTGGTACAGAAAAAGAAGGGCGTAGACGATGCTGTTGAGTCTCCGTCGACGCCCAGGACCACTCATACTCATTCAATTCAGCTCTTGATGAAGCAAATTTGAGTATAGAAGCATATTAAAAGAGCAGGATGACTTTCCTCTGAGTTTCGAAATGATGACTGAGGCTTGGCGCAATCATGGGGTTTGTCTGGTGGCTGGATGGGCCGCCGAAATGGTGTTCGCACTGTCCACTACAATCTGCTCCCTTTACGAAATTCCCTGCACTAAGGCACGGTATCCACGTAGGTATGGGTTTATCATTTTAAATCGCTGATCACATTCTTTCTAGAAACTAGGGTGGGTCTGAACATTGGAAAGGTAACTAGCTGATCGATCTCATGACATTTGCATGGCAGAGACAGGAGAGGATGAGACAACCACCATCACGGTTCGGGATAACAATTGAAATTTCAAAAGCAACATACAGAGTTCAAATCAAGTCACATCGCTGAAAAGCCAAAACAGTCTTTACATGGAAGTTATGAACCCGTTGATACCCAAAATAGCGCTTCAAGTCAGAGATATCGACCTGGTGGCAATTTTGTGATGTGGATTTAGAGGGAGAAGGTCATTCGCCCGCGATCCTCCTTGAGGTGCGCCACTCGGTGGTGGGACACGTTATCGATGTTTCATCGGGTAGATAGTATTCACTGGTCGTCCAGCGCTTTACAGCGGTCAGTTAGAGTTACCGCAAATGCCAACGATTTCTCAACATCCAGGCAAGCGTCGAGCTTCTCTTCTGCCGAGATCATCACATGCCACAGATACTCTAGCCGATGCATCGGCGTTTGGAGGCGAGCGCCCCGCTTGGAGGTCCGACCGGTATACTCTTGCGGAGGGGTCGCTGGCGCAATGCCGCAGAGATGCAAGCAGTGTGTGACACAGTGACCGGCAATAATGTCAGTTACTTCGCGCTATCTAATTGGGGTGTTCTTCTGATGCTGCTTTTACTCGTGATAGTTCCTCTACCTCGTTGAAGATTAGTATAATACTTCAGGGCAAGGTAATGAAATATATAGCTACCCTTACGCGTATACCAGTTTGAATATGAGCCTAATTACTATAATACCGCTTCATATCGCCTCTAATCTAGATACGGTGGCCTGAGGCACGAATTGCTTCGTAGAAGTTAAAGCAGCATCAGGACAACCACCAAGATCGGCTAGCGCGGGGGAAGAGAGGTACCTGGCAGGGGATGCAAGCTTATTGCCGGTCACTGTCGGCCTAAAGCGGACAGACCTCAACGCACAATGTCCATGAAAGAGAACACTTGGATGGGGGACCCAGACGTCAGAAGGAATGTGGGGTGCTCTCATTCGATGTCTCATTGAGCGCTTTGACTACCTCCGCATCGATGAAAAGGTTGATGTCGGCTATCTATATACAGTTTTCGCCACTATCGGACCTGTCGAAATATTAGGAGACTTCTCGATTGCCTGCAACTTTGCTTCTTGGGGCTGGTCTCCATACGTCTTATCAGCGAGCACCGACGTTTTCAACGGATATGATATACTGTATGA
>JAYRCL010000025.1:0-119617 GCA_037074925.1 Tetracladium maxilliforme
TCAAGAAACTATGTTGCTATAGGATCCGCATCTATGTCGTGACAATGGTTTGTTGGTTCACGAATATATCCCACGTTTCTGTGCTTGGGTCCATGTGCGGATAAATTCGGATTGAAGTGTCTCGACGAGAGTCGACAAAGGCGAAAACGATGACGACGAGCTGGCACCGACAGCCAAAGGGGGAACGAACAGGATTCCAAGTATTGCCTAGTCAGGAGCTGGCCTGCTAGTTCGGCCAGCCCAGGCAGACAGACTATTTAGAAGACGATCGGTGGATCGTGAGCGTCGCGCCACTTCGTCGTGGACCTAGATCGGCACCGTTGGCGAGCAGAAGAAGTATGGTGCCACTCCGAGCCTACCTAACTTTTTAATGATTTGGTAAACAAAATACATGATGGTGACGGTGCCCATGATCTAGCCATGCTAGGATGGTGGGCGTAGATCGACAAGACATCTCCACGTTCTAGAAGAGCGCAGTCTGCCATGTTTGTGCTGGGGGTGTTCGACTCCTCGCGGATGTTCGCAGGATAACGACACGATAGCGCTCGGACGGTAGGATCGTCAACAAGCCGGCGCATTTCAGGGATAGGGGTCTGGAGCATCGCAACACTGTGCACTATATTGACCCCTGAGCTAGCCTATCAAACACCGCTTCAGAATTCAACCACTTGGACAATACCCCCCTAAACCCCCCCTCTATACTGGCCTTGATTAGCGAGAGTGTCGCATACAGCCAATGCGCTTCCTGTTATGCCGGCATCATGCTTGTCGGTGTTGACGCTTGCGCTCTCGAACACGCGGATCAAACAATCCTGCACATTCAAGGACTCGAAACTGGTTGATTTTGGTTCGTCTCGGACAATTGTTGTTGATTTACGCAGGGATGCTGGGTGGTTGAAGTTGTTAAGTTTTTGTTGTTCTATGAAGGATTCCTCAGGCTTTATATACTGAAGCTATCCTCAAAGTCCTACGGATAAACTTTTCAGCTAGGACTTTCTCTTTTAGCTCTATGTGAATTTGAGGGGAATCCTTGTTATTCCAACACTTAATGAAAGCCATGTAGAGTAGGGATGGAGTTTGGACCAACATTTCGATGGCTGATGAATTCTGGCCAACACCCGCCCAAACTGTCGTGTGCCGTTGTTATTGTCGTTCTCATGTCGTGAGAGAGAGCAGGCGCGTAGTGGAGGGTACGATGAGCTCGTTGTCACGGCGAACGGGCACTATGAAGCTGGCATTGGACCAGTATCCTCGCTCCCCGCCCGACGAGCCTGCAAGTTGGCGGCGCTACAGATTTAAGACCATGACTGTACACGTAACTGAAGAGATGCTGTTGCGGTGCTGTCTCGTGTACTAAGGTCTGGAACTCATTGACCTCCATCATGTGAATCAAGCTGGATGGTGTCTCGGAACGCTCGCGGCGAGAATCTCAAGGACTGCGATTGAGCAATCAAGCACCAGTTAACGACAAAGCACAGCTCAACTAGAAGGGTGTGGACAGCGTAAGGGAAGGACATAAGCTTGCCAATTAGTCAGAGCATAATATACATAACAACGTGACTCACTAGAAGCGCTGCGGTATTGGGAGGTCTAATACTTCCCTGAAGGCTCTGATAGGTGCTCCCCACCGCACATAGCAGTGTAAAGATGGTAAAAATGGCCTGAGTCCATATTTGACTTGTGATGGATGCCATGCCCGAGGCCCCCAGAATATAGTCGATATTGAAGTAGATGAGCCACTCGATCGTCAGCCACAGACGGAACGTAACGGCCGCAGCGTTGAACATGAAGACCCCTATCTCATCTTTGCTCGCAAGAATACTGCCCCCAAGACAGAAGCCTCCACAGACGAGGAACACACCTGCAATGACAAGGTAATGGAAACCCGGACACCAGAATTCAGCATTGCATATACACTGGAATATAAGCGACAGAGCAGATTACGATTATCAGAGGTCTTACCTGACCCACCATGCTCAAGAGCACCATAGATACGAGCAAATGTGTCAACCAGACTTTCTCAAGCACTTGGACAGTGAAAAACGTAGTTTCGAGTGTGATTGACGTGAAGGTGTAACTCAAACCAAGGATAGAGAACACGCGTCCGTGGGGTCGTGGTTGTCTAGACTGTAGGTTGATACGAAAGATGCGAAGCAGAGACGCCGCTGAGCTCATCGCATACATGATGGGGTAGACTCGGGAGACTAGAATGTACATGCTGGCGCGAGCTGGCATTGGAGACACGAGAGCACTTCTATGCACGTAAGTATTGGCAATAAACAGCGTTGCGGCGCGCATGGGAATGTTCTGCGTTGGATCACTCGAAGGGTTGAGAGATTGAAGACTCCTCCTCATTGCACTGCTGCTGGGTCGACGGCAGGTTCTCTACGTCCATGCTACCAGAGGGACAACTCGAGAGAACGACTGCCAACTAACAGCATTCACCTCGCCAGCAGAGTCAATCCGACACCCTTCTGAAAGAATCCAACGGCCGCCCCAGTCAACAGTTCTGGAAAATGATAACTCCCTTGACCTGCTCCTGCCAGGCGTGGTAAGGTGTCAGAACGTTTCGAAACCAATGGCTCGTGAGGGTGCTAGAGCGGTAATGGGGCAAAGTCCGCAAAGGCGGATTAGAATCCTCATATGCTTCCCCAAAACAACCTTTTAGATCCTATCAAGAGGGTGTCGGGCTGGCCATGCTGATTGGTTGTAAATCGTTGGATAGAGGTTGTCGGTTGCCAGTTGTTGGGCAACCCTTGTGTTCCAGAGATTCCGGCAAGCAAGCAGCCTCAGCCACGCGCAGGGGCAAGCCTTGTCATCACCATAAGGCTTTCTAACCCTCGTATTTGCCAATCGGTTGGTGGGACTCTGTTAGTTGGAGAACCATCAGTCTGATCTTGGCTCGAAGAAGTGATTGGAGAAAGCTGTTAGTTGGCGACTTTTAGTTGGGTTGGTTGGTTGGAGGTCGTTGAATTCCCTTTGACCAGAAAATGACAGGTTGATTGAAGGCTGTTGGTTAGCAGTCGTTGGTTGGAAGCTGCTGATTCTTCGCTTTCGTCTTCTGATGTGGCTTGGAATACGCAGGTGATCGAACAACGAATAAAAGAGCAAAGGCACCGAAGAAGGACGGAGCCACAGTCTCTGGTACAAAGAGAACGTCATAAACTTCCTTCGCTGAATGATTCGCCGGCTCTGCCGGGATCAGAGCTGGAGGTTTCAAAGCTGTTCGCCAGAGGCTGTTGGTTGCGGCAGACTGTTAGATCTTTTCCAGGAGGTGAATGGTTGACCGGCCAGAGTAAAGAGGATGGACAAAGAAGTATCCAAGGCCGCCAAGATGGCGTATGCACTCGAGCAATCATAAAGACGAGGATATTTCGACCAAGCTCTGTATCTGCAGCCCTCTCCCCATCTCTGGCCTCGCTAGGTTCGTTGTCCTCGTTCTCACTCGCAGTACTGTCCGAATCGTCTTCTGTGTCACTCCCGCATCGCAACTGCAATCCTGACCGATCGAGTTGTGCATAGCTTGCTTCCTTACAGCTGCTCCCAGAGATTTTCATGCTGACCACGCTTGTTGGCTGGAGGTTATTGGCTAGACCGCCGACCGGGAGTCGTTGATGAGCGATATCTTGTCTGGCAATGGCTTACAAGTATAAGCGATAAGACTTTCATCTTGCTACAGTACTGATTCTCAAGAAGAAGGATAGTGTCGGTGAGCTCAACCTCCCTCCTCCACCATATGTGGTGCAAGTCATCAGTGACCGCGTCTAAAAGCAATAGTGCCGATAGCTGCTCAATCTAGACCGTAAATAGGTGATAATATCCAACACTCAGATGACACAAAATGCTTAGAGACATCCCTCGCAACGAGTTTAGTACTTGAGTTTCCTCTCGCTCTTCTTCCTTCCGTACTTGCTCTTCTTTCTTTTTTTTTCTTTTTGTCTTACGCTCGCGTGAGGGTCAGCGAAACCATAGTCTGCCAGCCCGAGGCCATTTGATATTGGAACCGCCGAATACGGCCGCTTTGTATCGTATCAGCCTTCGGAGCTGCGTCTCGTCTCTTCGTATCAAGAGCACACCTGACGGTCGCCCGTATCGCTTGCAGGTCAGGTGCCTATTTCGGGCCATCCGATGCTGCCTTGCCTCCCAAAGAATAAGAAAATGTTCCTCATATTTGTCTGTCAGATTCGCCGCATGCCCTCTGGCTGCGCATCCCACTTGGTGCATCGGGACGAAAAAAGTTCCATCGTCTCTACTGCCTGTCCGCATCCCTGTGTCTTTTCCACAGGCTGTGTGTCCATGTTGGCGTCAACAACCAGCACCCAACCTTCCAGAATAAAGATAAAATAAGCTATATCGAGATCGTCAACGCTGCTCGTTCGGGGGATTGACATACAGTTAAGTGCAAAAATAGCTTCCGCTTGATGATTAGTTTCTTACCCAGAAGCTCGTACCAAGGACCAGAGATTACCGCAATAAATTCCACAACCCGGTAGTTACTGTGGCTTCGGTTTTTGTCCAGATTTTCGTGGCTGACGGGGTGAGCGCAGGGACTCGCACAGACGCAGGAGGTATCAGCGGGTTGTCTCCCAGGGATATCTGACATTCGAAGGCATCCAAAATCTATTGAATATCTTCAATGTAGTACTGATATCTTGCTACTAGACTGTACCTGCAAGAGAAACAAGCACGGAATGCCACTCATTGATAGAGCGGCGTTGATGCTCGTGAGCGCTCCTGCTATATTGCGCCAGAGCATGACGCGTGCCAACTCTAAGCGGGCTCACAGCTGCACGCAGGGTAATGATGAATGACGCAGCAGCCTGGTGAAGAGGCTGTCACTCTTGTCCGTCATAGCCTTGGTTTCGTTTAATATATGTTGGTCCGCAACTCAATTGTCATGCTAAAACTGCCGTCCTTCTTCAATAGGAGACCAATCTCGAATGGCATCAACACCAGCCTACTTTTCGGGGCCGTCGCCCGCAAATCAGACCCTGACACTGCTCTCAGTCACAAATTACATAGTAGAGGGGCCTTAATCTAGGCATATAACCTCATCTTCCTTCACAAATTGAACATGACGCTCATAGAATTTAAGCATCTACGTTAAGTTAGCGAACCTAAATCTTAAAGTAGGGGTTGGATAATACACACCATCTGAGGGCACTTACGGTAGATAATTTCTGTCCCATGTCTTGTTTTTTCCCCGTTCTTCCATCGCAGATATATTATCAATGCCCCGTCTCCTCCTCGATCGCACCCGTCGATGTCTGCAACGTCTCCCTCCCACGATCCAGTCGGCGGCTCCCACTTTCGAGTCGACTCTTTGGTCTCAGTATATTGTCTTCCCGGACTCGTTTCTATGGCAGTGTGAGTGCTTTGTGAGCTATGAAGCGCCGCCGTTCGCGGTCTCGTAGAGCGGGTCACAGGGCCCTTGTATGAGCGACCAGGTGAACGAGCCATTGCACCGGCGTCGAGAAGAGCAAGGCTTTGAAAATCTACTGTGGTGCATGCATATTTAGTCGTCACAGTCGAGTGCTGAAGATATGAGCTGGTAGGTAACTTAGCGTTGATAATTGGGTTGATAGCTGAGTTGTATCTAATGAATGTGTGCGACTCGAAAGTCTTATATACTAGCTGTTTGGTGGGGGCTCACGAGGAGCCTCGTGATCCTAGTGATCATTGTGTGGTGTTATGTTAGAAGGAGCGTCGTGAGTTGGGTGATCCTCAATTGGATCACGCTGTTGGTCCGCCGATCACTCTAGAAAAAAAGAAAAGGTGGATAAGTTAAGTTACTCAACCCAGACGTCTAACACACGTGCACTAACACGGGGTTTCCCACCGGACAGTAAGTACTGTCCTGTGAACTGTACACGGTGGGAGAGTACCAACTTGTGGGCGCCAATGAAGTCATGGAGTTGATTGTAGCTAACGTTTTGGCAGAAGCACCCCACAACGGGCCAAAGTGACCGCAATGCTGCATATAACAGAGCTGTCAACACGTTCGCCTTCGTCGAGGCCCGTAGGCCAGGATTGGCGCTTTAGCTTGTCTAAGACGTGCGACGGCCCGGCAGAGCTCGATTTAGGAGTTTGGTGATCGTTGGTGGGAAAGTGGTGCGTTTGTAGACGGCGGTGTTCACTGTACATATATACTGTACTGTGCCGCACACTTGACCTTTTTATACTATGATATAGCTCCCTTCCGAAGAGTATTATGCAACCCGACCCTGCTTACGTTGCCAAAATATGGATTGCTAATAGACTAGACCTGGTTTGAAACGCTGGCCTTACGAAACCGAAACTAACACGAGATCCAGTCACAGCCAGCCTGCGCAGCCGGCCATGAGCTGAGCGCGTTCGATCGCACCGCCGAGAACCTCCCCGAGGCTTCTGCGCGGCCCGAATCAGAGGCAGAGGAATCAACACAATCCAGAGCGTCGATTCCAAAGTTCAAAATTCTGACGGCTAGATTTTCCTTCTTCTGCGCCGGCATCGACGGCGCCACTCTCGGCCCCCTACTGCCGTACGTAGTAGTATACGTCTTACGAGAACATGTCCTCGCTCTTGGATAGGACCGTAGGGCGTCGCGGGCATGGAGCAATGTTTACCGCAAACTCGGAGAGCAGGGGAAGTCCATCAAGTACCTGGAGGAAGCTCTCAAGCAGCGGAAACGCCTGTGGTCGATAAAACACCTCCTCGTAATTGACGCTTCGCTACGACTTGCAATTACTTATCAAGACTTCAACCTTGGGACGCCACACCACTCTTACAGCTCTTCACGTTTGCATTGAGCCCGTCGACAACCACGTCACGGATCAGCGCAGACACTCAGGAGATACTGTCCACGGGACATATATCGTTCCTCGCTGCCAGACCCCACCGTCCAAACCATCGACGTCATGGTCCAGCGCAGACGCCGTCAGATCCCATCATGACTATTGAAATGAGGACGGAGACGAACGCCAAACGAACACACGCTTACAGTATTCCGCTTCTAGCCGGTATCTACAAGTGGCGGTCATTACTCCCGTGTTGCCCCCTACGGGGCCCTCCGACGATACTCCCCGAACGCCTTCCAGAGTTCGTAACAAAACAGCAGACAGACCGTCCCAAATATTGTGACAATTGGTCGTACGGGCTCGAAGCGGGGGGTGAAAAGGTAGTTGGAAAGTGGGAATCAACAAGAGCGTCACGGCCAGTGTTGTCCACTCTGGCCCCAATTACTGTCGCCGGGAGCACCTTAAGCGACACATACAATCGTAGGCGCGGTGCATTTCTACATTCTACAATAGTACAGAATGGATCACAGGTTGACAGGACACATGAAGACATTGATCAACGTTTGAAGTGTGACTTCTGCGGGAAGTCTGCACAAAGAAACATCAGTTGTGGGGCACATATTGTAGCAAAGGCCCTCACTGCTAGCGAGACGAGCGAGGGAACTATTACAAGCTGGAACATCACCGGCTAGCTGACGTCAAAGATTACTTTGCCCGCAGGATGCAATAAGGGGAGTAGACCGAGCATTTTAACATCGCCTTGGAGATTCGAACTCAGATCCTCAAGAAAATACTACAAGCAAGCCACAATAAGGACATATACGGTCCTACGGAGTCCCAAAGAGTTGATTCACGCTGTATCCACGATCGCACGGCTTTAAAACAACTTTAATGAAGACTCTCTGTCCATCAAAAGAGATCCAGCACAGAGAACGAGTGCTTCCACTTGAGGGTTGGTTGGTTGGTTCAAGGGAAGGAGCAGCAGCGACATAAAAAGCACTCTTCTACGGATACTCCAGCGATTTTTTCATTAAGCAGGAAGCTTGAAGCTTATTCTCCAGCGTCCTATCTATGGCGGCTGAAGCGTCATCTGCTGTCGACGCTCGAGGTGTTCAGGGTGGATTAGGTCGGAATAATGAGGAAGGAAAGAGGGGTTAATAGCGCTCGCAATCATGGCCGATTGAACCGGCCCGTGGATGTGCGGGAATTTACCAGAGTCGGATAGCCTGAAACCAACCGCCAACCGCTGCAAAAGTCAGCCCGCCCTGCCTAACATGGGAAACCAACAAGTTCCCACCAAAGTTCCATCTAAGGCCTCATTCAAAAGCTAAAGACGCCTCTATAGAATCTTATGGGAAACTTTGAGATCTTGATCCTTCGAGATCAACGCAAAGGACTGCGAGCCATTCGACCTGGCGTCTGGACCCTGTAGGCAACAGCTGAGCGATGCTGCTCCGAAGCCCACTGCTGTGCGTCCGCGCGATGCTGCATGCAACACTGACAAGACCAAGACCAGGACGAAGAAGCCGTTGGGGGGCTTCGCACGAGGCTGTCGTGGCTTGTCACACGGGTCTTTACGCCTTGCCCTATTACGTTGGACGCAATACATTGGTCGATCGTGATGAAAAGCCCTATATTTTGTGAGGGTAAGCCTCGTCGTCTGTGGCTCTATCACGACGGATGCTGTTATCATAGTCGTTTTCTGGGCTCTTGGAGACGCAGCTCAGCCTTGTCAACATTGAATCGCGACTATGAAAGCGATCTTTATGCATCCACGCCATGCCAGCTTTACTGTCAAGTATACCAAGCAACATCAGAGTTCATCGGCTCAAAAACAAAACCATATGGACCAACGACGAGCGCTAACTGTGCACGGTCGCGTATCTAGAACTCTTGCAACATTGCGCAGTGTGAACCGTCCATTATTCCTATCCGGATTTCCTCTAGATCCAGTTTCGAATAGTTACAGAGTCCTATTGATCGCATCCATTTACCTAGGATTGCCTCTAAAACGGGCTGTGCCTACACGCGGAGGTGCAAGAAAGTCTTGGGGACTGTCTGGTGCAGATCGATGATAATAATCCCCCGCCAACTCAACAGGCGTGACCAAATTTTTGTCCTCTTGGAAACAGACCGACGAGCCGTCAAGTTCGTTCACCGCAGGGAAGGTGTCGCTTTCGAGAAGCCAGTGGTGGTGATGCACGTGGTAAATGTTCACGATTTCAACTTCGCCGGGTGGTCGACAGCGTCGACAAGTGCCTCTGACAACCGGTCGGAACGGTCCTGCTGGATAGCGTTTGTGAAATTTCCTAGAACGAGCTAGTCCGCATCTGTCGCAAGTATGTCGGAACATTGACATCTTGGTGGCTACTACCTGATGAAGATTCTTGCGATCTGCTTGTTTTGAGGCTCAAAGTGTGCACCAAATCCTGAATGTGTATTGTAAAGTCCTGTGCCTTGATCTTGTTATGAGACGTGTTTATGAATTTATACTTGAATGTGCTCACGTCCTAGCTTGAGGCTTCACGTAAGACTCAAGACGGCAATCTTGAGTTTGTTATAACGAAACCAATATGATCACGTTATAGCCAAATTCATCTCGCAGCCGTATCTCGTGCTATCCCTGCTGCTTTTCCCAAACTTGCACAACATCCCTCTAGTATTAATTTTCAAGGTCCCTCCGGGCAGCTGGTTATACCATGCCTCCCGTGCAGCAGCATATCGTTGATGTATAGCGCTGGGATGATCATAGCGCAACTCCGGCGCCGGCTTCAGCGCTGGCTCTGGCTCTGGCTCTGGCTCTAGCTCTGGCTCCGGCTCCGGCTCCGGCGACGACTCTGGCCCAAAGGACAGCAACACTTCCTTTGGTGAATGTGGCTCTAGCTCTGCTATACAGGCTGAAAAGTTGAGCTTACTGCCAGCGCCTGCGGCGGCATGATTAGATCGTGATTAGTCGTTGGCATAGAACGTGGAGTTATCTCCGCCGGTGAAGCTAGAGATGAACCCACGGTCTCTTGAGGCGGCTCTGCGGTTGAAGATGGTATAAGGTACGCGTAGCGTAGCTCGCAGGCGTGTGATCTCCTCGTGTGGCCATGCTGATAGCACCTTGTGCATTGGGGAGCTGCTTTAGCCCGTTTATACGCTTGTGATGCTTGCTCAACAGCCTCAAATACAGATGGCTCACGACGAGTACTGGTCTTTGCAAGTGTTGACCCAGCCACGGCTTGGCTAAACTGTTGGCGAAGTTCCACAAGTATCTGCGGCCTCCCTTCCCGCTGAAGATGCCAATGTGTGTGGAAATGGTTCAGCTGAAGAGGTTTCTCTTCTTCTATGAGAGACTCTATTGCGTGAGAACAAAGGAGACCGAGTATGTGAACCTCCCTGTGTAGGCAGGAAGTGCGTCGCCCTGTAGAAGCCGCTCCCTCTGCGATTCAACCTTGCGCAATGCCTCATGGGAGACCCAGCCTCGTATCACGCTGTATAGCCTTCCTGTGAGTTCCGTGCGGGTTCGCTGCTTTGCCTTATTTACTTGAAGCTCAGCCAGCTGGTTCAGAACTGCGCGCTTGATAGAATTCCAAGCCTCGAAGAGATCAAGTTGATTTGTGTTGAGATAGATTTTGACAAGCTGATGGATTCCCTCCCCTCGGGAATTAACAACAATCCCGAAGTGAAAATACTGATCAACCAAAGCTTTCACAAGCTTCTCTTTATAGAGTTCAATCCAAGTCTCGATGATGTAGCCTACTTCTCGAGCATGGGCTGGAACATGATGCACTTAAGCTGAAGTCTCTCTTCAAAAGTCTCCTCGATTGAAGATGCCATAATTTCATGCCACTTCCCATAGAACTCCTTCCATTCTTGTCGACCTTGAGCCGTATCGGCATCCTGTGAAAAGCTTGGAAGACAGTAACGCAGAACTTCCTTGTTGGCATACCAAAGGCGACACTGCAGTTAGAAAGCATCGGGATACAGCATTCATACAGGCAAGGCAATGATCTGTGAGGATGACAGCTGGCAGCCTTGCGCCGCATGCTTCATACATCGACCGCAGCCGATCCAACGCCCAGATATAGTCTGTTTCCTCTTCGCCGCTGAGAAAGGCAAAGGCAATACAGAATGATCGTTGGCAAGCGTCGACGCCGACGATATCCAAGAGAGGCATGTTGTACTTGTTTGCCTTGTATGTACAGTCCAAGAAAGATAAAGGGGCTTTAATTACTAGCTATAGCACGTATATCCTCATTTGAGCGAGGCTTACACGGTCATCTTATTCGCGCCACTGGTGGTGCAACCAACAATCTATAACCAGCATGGCCAGCCCGACATCCTCTTAAAAGAATCTAAAAAGGTCGTTTTGGGGAAGCATATGAGGATTCTAATCCGCCTTTGCGAATTTTGCCCTATCACCGCTCTAGCACCCTCACGAGCCGTTGATTTCGAAGAACGTTCTGACACCCTACCACGCCCGGCAAGGCCTAAGGAGCAGCACCAAGCCTCGAGCTCACTGGTCATGGGAGCTATTGTTTCCCAGCTTCTGAAAAGGGACTGTTACAGTAACTGGGCCGGCCGTTAGATTCTTCCAGAAGGGTATCGGATTGAGTCTACTGGTGAGGTGAATGCTGTTGGTTGGCAGTCGTTACTTAGAAGCCATGCTTCACCGGCACGTCGCCAGCGGGATCCTTTCTTTTTTCGACGCAACAATTACGCAACTCTCTTCCGCATCGTGCGAGTCATCGGCGTGTGCTCGTGACCATCAGGTTATGTTTTAGCCCATTGTCCCTGGCTTTTTGTGAAAGCATTAGGGGATGCCAGACTATTGAAGTTTTGGAGACAGTCGTTGATAGCCGCCCTACCAGTTGGCTTTCATCACGATTGAACCTCAGCCTGCCGATCAAGCCAAAATGTGAAGTGCGACGTGGGGAGCAAACGATAAAATAGAAAAGAGGAAAGTTGGGATGAGGCACATCGTTGCTTTTCCGGAGGCAGCTGCGAGCAGGTCCCTGTGGTTGACCTGGCTCTTGCGTCAGCTCTTTGTTGCACGGTCTACATCGTTAGTCTGTATCGTACATTGTTAGTTGCATCGTGGATCGTTAGTCTGCATCGTCAATCTGCATCGTCAGTCTGTATCGTTAGTCCACCTCGTCAGTCGGCACTGCAGATACAGCCCGTCGTTTTGCTCACTGGTACAGCGACCACGAACACTCACGTGGTCTGATGTCTGGGACAAACTTCCTCCACTCGAAGCGATCAACCAACCGCAACAAGAGTAGTCGCCTATCAACCATGCAAGACCCTCTCAATGTTACCGCAGCCACAGGAGAGTCGTGATCGTGCAGTTCTTCGCGACTGTTCTCCTGTCCTACTACAACGCAAAAGCAGCATTCGCCCCTGCAGCCTCCTGCGCTGATCATTGTTCATGGGGATGGTACTTTGACACAAGGAAGTAAAATGGTGAGGTTCGCAAGTTTGCATAGACACAACACACTTCGCTAATGCGTGACGGCCAGGCGAATAACGAAACGGCGCCACGTATAAGGTAGCCAATCCTCGATCCGATGGGCGCATTCAGGCCCAAAAGATCGTGTTACCTTGCGAGTTCCTCCACCGATGTATTCTATTACTCGGTCGGAGCAGCCTCGGTCATGCTGAGCCGAGGCTCTTGATCTCATATGCGAGCAGGACCACTAGTTTGCTTTCCTGGCATTCGTGATGGATGCGGGCCAAAAGCACGTCATAGAAGGAGAAGGTCTGCGACATCTCGAAAACCCGATATAGTGTGGTGTGATCCCCCAGCAAGGGACATGGCGTCTACTAAAAAAGGGGTTGTGGTACAAAGGGTGGATATTCTCCATGTCCTGTACCAAACTTTTAACACCTGAATTCATTCTTTCGGGACCTTTATCCTTTCTCTCTCACACCCATCTTGAGACCCCGTATCGAACCGCTATTTAATCTTGTCCTTCGACCGTGGCCTTGTCTATTGGCAATCATGCCTCAGCCCTGCTTGAAGACTCTTTGCATAACGAGGCCGCACGTTTTGGAAGCAATTCTACATCACCTCTCCGGGTCGGAGTCGGCAAGTCTTCTTGCCGTGTTCAATCTCTTGGACGATGCAGATTGGATATTGACGAGAGACCGGTTCGTCAGACCACTCAGAGACATCCCCGAGCATGCTTCCCGCATCATGCATCCTTCACAGGGCCACAAGGTGTTCCTTATAGGCCACGACGTGAAAAGATGGATGGAGAGACTCCAAAACCCACTCGACTACTGGGAAAAGCTCAACTCAAACCCATGGCACGAGGAACCGCTAAAGATTTGGATTGCAGCGAGAAACTTCGATCGCTTGAAGAAAAGGAGAAGGTTCCATACCGACAAGAACGGCAAACTCGTTTTCGAAATCAGCGAACATGTTGAGTGGGAAACGACTTGCCTGGTTCGAATTCAGTAATTGGTTGGGGAAAGTGACAGAGGGAGAATCAACTAGAATGAAGGGACAGATCTTTGATGTTAATTTACGCCCGACCTGGCCACATCGTGAACACTTAGGGGATGCCCTTGGCCTCGAGTATCTGGTGATCTGTGGGCCTCATGTTTGTAGCATAGCATGGACGGTTTGCTTCTCTGCTTGACAGGGTCCAGTCCGATTCTACATTGTCCCAGCGCTCTCCGCCCCCCGTTATAATACTCAAGTATCAAGCCTTCGCAATGTCTGGTGTCGCTCGGGACCGGCTCCACGGACCATGGCGAGTCCCAAAACCCATCCTTTGGTGCTGCGTGGGCAGGGTCGTTCCCAGTGCGGCTCGCTCGCGCCTTCAAGAAGCACGGAGACTCGGACGCCGCGTGGAAGGGTCTGTTGAGTCGTCAGGCAGCCCAGCGCCAAGCGGCGTACACGCGGTTCGACATTCGTCTCGATGAGGCGCCGGCGGCGCTGGATGACGTCGATAGCACGGAGCGCGTTGCGCAGATTGCACGTGACACCGCGCTGAGCTCGCCTGAGCTGGACCGCTTGGTGAGGTGCATCCGAGCAGAGCTCTTCCTGTTTGAATTGGACGCAACTGCACGACCACGCATGAGGCGCGGTGCCTACCAGTGTGTGGGCTAGATCTACTGCCGCCTGCGGGCCGGCACTGTCGAGTTCGCGACGTTCATGCGCCAGCTGGCGCAGTGTTCCGCCGTATTCCAGTGCCAAGGGCCTCAGAGGATAACGACGAGCCTCACCACTTGGATCACGACGATCCTCTACATCCCCAATTAGTATATAGGACCCACGAGTCACTCACATTCATTAGATACAACTCAGCTATCAATACAATTGTCAACGCTTAGTTACCTCCAGTTCCATAACTTCAGCACTCGACTGTGACGACTACCCAGTCTCGCACTTGTGACCCAACGTACTACGAACAACAAACTGACCCTCTGATCTACCTAACCTGTAGCTAGACCAGGCCCAAACGTCATATTAACGGGCTAGAAACGTACATCTAATGTCAGGAACCTCGCAGGTATCTAGCCGCGAGGGCCCAGCGACCCGGCAGCACACGATCACGTGTGTACACGCATATAAGCTTGCCAGAGCACTCGATTAATCTTAGAACCCTCAGAAATTAATGCAGTCACCAGTCGCCCCTAGCTATGACCCGTCTGCCTAGCTACTACTTAGCCGCGCTCTCCCAGCTAGTTACACCCCTTCACTCTCTTCAGCAACCCAGGTCCTGACATCTAAGGCGTAGTAGATCCCTTACTGTGTAAAATATATAATATAATTTAGATCAGGAGGATCTAGATGAGAAGCTGAATAAAGAAGAGCGCCAGACGGTGGGTCGGCGAGGGCAGCTTGTATAAAACTGTGGGCTGTCGGGCTTGCGGTAAAGCTGGGCATCATGATCGAACGTAACAGACAGTTCCAGAAACGACCGAATGCATCTAATCGAGAATCTTTTTGGCCGTAGATAATCAATGGTGTAATTGAAGGTCCTTGTATACTGTCAGGAACCCCGAGGTGACCTAGCTGTGAGCTCGTGTTACGGTTGTGCCCTGTGGCACAGACCTGGGTGCAGGGTAGGTCGTTTACCTTCCCCGATCCCGCCGGTTGGCCCCTTAATCATCCGTAGTCACGTGTGGTGGCCGCTAGGTCTACCAACGCCTCGCAGCCTTCCAAGCTCTCCTGAATGATCAACTAATTCAACCCATCTGTGACCACCTCAAAGTTTTACAGCTCGCCACGGCCATCAAGCACGGATCACGTGGGCATGTGTAAACGAGATCTGCCAGGGAATATGGGTAACCTAGAGCCTTCAGAGGTCAATGCAGATATACCAGTTGCACCCCAGCCGCCACCCTGCTATAATCCTACGACCCAGCAGCGAGCCCCCAGCTAGTTACGCTCTTCATGCCTTTCAACAACCCAAGTCCTGACATATAAATTGTGATTTAAAGTGCGACTCGCTTGTGGAATCTGTTGAGGAGACGGCGACTCAATTAGTCTCCAGTGACAGGGCATGAATGACGGAATAGGCGCTAAATGCCTTGCGGACCAGAATTTACGAAAAGGCTTCGTGATGTTTTCAGCTAGCTTATGGGATTCTTATGCTTTCTTGAATCGTCAATTAACATGCCATCAAAAGTTGTTGAGCGTAGTTGTCAGGACCTGGGTTATGGAAGAGAGTGAGGAGGTGTAACAAGATGGAGGCTCGTTGCTAGGACCCTGCGAAGTTCCTGACAGTAGTCAATGACGCGAGGTGGGCAATAGCCTCGCCAAATTTTACTCGAGCGGAATTAACAAACAATTTTAGCATTTTATCTTGGGATTATTTGGTTAAACAGACGGCTCCAAGAATAGAGAGATATCGCTAAAGGACAGAACGAACCAAGTTGAGCGTGGTTCTAACGGGTAACTCGAACGCATCGCCTCTTCAACTGGGGGAGGCCCCAGTTCTTTTCCATCCAATTACCGCCTCGCGTCATCCAGGCCGGATACGGCTGCATCAGTCTTGCCAGTATCCCGCGAGTTTTCGAGGTCGAAGCGTGTCGTCTCAGCTAGATCCAGTTACGCGAATAGTGATGTCTGCGAAACTAGGAAGAGTCATTCTGGTAAGTTTCACGGTACATAAATGAAGAGAAGCGCGTCGCTTCTTCAACGTTAGAACATAATGCTTTCAATTCATGTCATCTTCTTTCCTAATAGGTTGCCACTCCTAGTTTGTCCTTGACCGGACCGTGCACCATTGCGGCGCTCCCATCTTCGCTCGTCAATCGCGCGTTGGGAGAGGCGTCCGAACCTGTTGCGTCGTTTGAAGCACGCGTCTATGAAGCCGCTTGCATCGAGCATCTTGCGTGGCATGGCTTGCACTACTTGAAATATCTCCATTGGGTCGGAGACACCTTCCAGAATCTCGGATTCGCCTAACTTAAAGATAGTAAGAGCGACGTTAGAAAACGTTTTGGAGCCTTCGTAGAAGATAACGTTCCAGACCCGAAGGACCGTTTCGATGGGCAGTGTGCCGATAAAGCAGGATTTGAACCAGGCAGTCATACAGAGTGTAACCGGAGGAAGTGGCTATATTGGTAATAAGCGTGTTCCTCGGGTTCGGCCGAGTCGGGCCATTGCATGACTTGGAGGTGATTGGTCGAGAGTTTGGCTGACTTTCCAGTTCGCCGCCGATCTTATCCCAGACAGCGGGCATAGTGTCGCGTATCTTAGCCATGAGGATTGAGAGGTCAATTTCGGTGCCTTCCGACGAGAGCTCGTAAGTGTTTGGTAAATAAATGTGCGTGATGATGTTGAGAAGCCAGACGCACTGCTCTTCGGTGTCGACGAATAACAGTAAAAGCCCGGCGACGGAGTTAAGGGAATAACAATAACCAATATCAGGGTTATAGATAGAGAAGGCAAAGAGAACGCGCCGTAATAAGGAGATATTAGACGGCTCTCCGGGGTTGGCCTGCACAGTGTTGTTGGCAGCGATCGTTTTCTGAACGTTGTCGCTGGTAGAGTTTATGCCGTGCGGATTGAAGTTAGTGTGATCTAAAAACGTCCGATAAAGGTCACACTCGATATTTTCGACGTTAATGCGCTTGGCCTTCTTACTTAGCATCTTAGCGTATAAGCCTGGGTATTCGCCAAGATGGCTGGGCCACCGGCGTAGTAAAACCAAGCTGAGCCGCGCCATTCAGGGGATATACCTTTGCAAATTAGCCTCTTGGTCTTGGAGCTCGGTGCTGGGAATCGGTTGGGCTCGTCGGTGATAAGAGAGTTCTCCTTAAAGAAGACCTCCCCCCTCTGCCTGCGCCGCATTAGGTATTTCGAGTAGCTAGAATTCTACCCACCGTACTGCTCCCCCGATATGTGCTGGCTCTCCTTCTTGAAACCGTATCTGTCTTGGCAGCAGGAATTTTTTATTTCAGTCGGACTTGGTCGAGCGCATAGCCCGGGGAAGTTGTTCCCTGCTGGTGATGTAACAAATGCTGGACTTCCGAGAATAGGTGAAATCGGGGGCCAGCTGTCCTGGATAGCGTTGACGTCCGTAGGCTCAGGCGAGAAGTTGAATCCGCTCGGTTTTCGTTCTTGAAATTGTAGGTTTCGATCTCTTGATTAAGTCGAATCTGGGTGACTTGCCATAGCCACGCTGTTCCTCGTCCTTGCTGTTTATTGCCGGTAATGGAGCGGAGTCTACGGATGTTTGGCGGCTCAAGATGCATTTGGATTGTCGGATCTCGGCTTCTGATCTAGATAATCTAGGGAGAGGTGAGTGATCGTCACCGTCTTCCTGAGCCTGGACTGGTGATGGAGGCTGATGGTAGCCGTCGTGTACTTCCTCGATCTGGACGGAGACTAGCACCCTCTCGAATGAACCATTCAACGGGTGAGAGCCATGTTGCTCATCAGCGTAGGACGGTCTTGACTATGTCTCGTCGACTATTCGCGGGTCTGACTGGTGACCCTGATAGTCCTGATAGGAATGATCGTGGTCGTCGTCAAAATCCCTTTCATACGTGCTGATGGGATCGTCGATGCAGGGATTTTCTTCGTCTAGGTCTTCTCTATGATTCGTGTCAAAGGACGTAGACGTACTGTCTATTGTGCAAACATGGCAGCCCTTGGCTTCGGTAGCGCCAGGGGCGGTTGAGGCAATGAGCTTGGATTCGAAACTCGAACGAGGCTTGTCCGCGTCGACCGATGGTGCATTCATAACCATCATGAGAGGGCTGATTAGGAAATGTCCGCGTGGGAACTAAGACGTGGAGTCATATATATCCGTGGCCGTGCACTGCGCGTATGAGTATTCTCACGCATTCGAGGAAACTGAGGGGTCGTCTGGGCCCCGCGAGTCAATCCTGAGAGGGCTATGAAACACGCCGTGGCCCTGCTTAGAGGGCAATGGAAGTAGAAAAGGGTAGTTGCGAAAGAGAATGAATGCCGGGGGCGGGGGGGGGCGAAGCTTTATCGAAGGCTTTGCTTGCTTGGGCGAGGGCTCCATACTGCTTGAACACAAGTCGCAGAAACGATGACTTTGCAGTCAAGAGGATGGTGGCATCGACCAGAAAATGGAAGTAGAAATGTCGCCCTGACAATTCGAAGTTCAAAGAGGAGTTGCTGGCGTTTAAGCATGGCTCACTGTTGGTGTTTGTCGCGGTACTATTTGGGCTGCAGGCTTATAAGCTCCGTAGTGAACCCTTTGAAGTTCACTAGTCGATATGACATTCCGTTCGCTTGAGGAATCCTAGTAGGAATGGACATACGTATGCAAAACAAACAAGCACCGGGCTCCCGCAGATGCTCGGGGTCAAAAACTCACTAGGGATGGATCAGACCGCGCCATGCGAGAACAGGATTGAGTTTAGCTTCTTTAGGCCTCGTACGGCGTCATTGTTTGGGTTTTGGGAAGACTCTATGGTACGTAAAAATAAAACCAGGCATTGGATGTTCGTGTTGGAATTAAGAGGAAAGGGATGTGTTTTGGATTGGAGTCCGGTATGTGAGAGGAAATCTCTTCATGAGGCTGTGAATGCCAGTAACGGCCTATGACGTCGATTCGTCTCAAATTAATCATGTATCTTGCCGGTTCCGCGCAGCTTTTGCTCTCGATCGCAGAGGAATGCGAGCGAGACCAACTCGTGTAGCCACATTTACCGGATGCCTCGCCCCACCAGATCCGTGCTACAGCACGCATAACGCTGCTGTAACCTGCTAAGCCCGCTGCATTGTAGCTCATCCGCACCGCTGTAGCCCCTTGAGCCCGCTGCAGTGTAGCGTATTGACACCGCTGTGGATCACCAATGCCGCGGTATAAACGAAGCTCTTGTAAGACCCGCGACTGTGAGTTCTCTTCCATACTGCTAAAATAAGGAATGTAGGAAATCTTTACTTTACGATCACCATCGCGCCATGTTCGGACGCGCGCGAAGACCTCTATGTGCTATAAAACCTGCGGTAGATCTAGTGTGGGTGGGGTGAGTTGACGGTTATTTGCGGGGTGACAGCCCCCCTGGAGAAATTTAACAGCCCCCTGAGTTGATCTCATGCGAGCTAAACAGAAGCTCCGGCTATCGGTGCTGCTCGTTCGTAAAACGGTATGGCTTTGATTGAGAAGTTCAACAGTGTCAGGACTCAACGAAGATTGTTGAAGTGGACCTTCTCATCCTTGAACACATATATTGAAGGGCTCTAAAAGAAGGCTCAATCATCAAAAGACATGCATGGTCTTTCGAACTCAGTTATAAGCAGCTTAGGTTAAATGCATACTCAAGGTAATTATTGCCGGGCAGTTCTCTTGACGTATTCGTGTCAGTCATGTATACGTCAGGCTCCTAATCTATCTGGCTGGTAATGTCAATATTCGCTTGTGTTGGGAAGCAGCTGAACTGAACTTCCAAGATGATCATAATGTTCCGGGGCTCTATCTTGTCGTAGGTTATCCTCCCTTCTCCGGGCTTGAAGAGATTTTTTTCCCGGTGACATCATCCAAGAGACATATGGAGACTGTGGAGTGCAATGCTTGTAATCTACCTCATTGCCACCTATGTTTATGTGTCAAATTGATTTCTGTCGTCCTTGAATCTCGATTTCCTGGCTTATAATGGCCCTTTGAAGCGTGACATGTCCTTAACCACCAGGGCATCCACCAGGGCGACCCCATTTCGTGACGCCTGCGATTGGGCATACACCGGGAAGTCTACATCAAATGCCACATCCGGTGCGAAGCGTTTTCTTAGCCGCATTTCTTAAGGAACATATCGCAAGTGTTCTCGTCACGACGAAGTATACAGGTAAACCTCGCTCGTGGTAAAGGAGTCGATGAAATTTCTCAAGATGGTGGAAGCGCGCCATGCCCTGGAATCACACGTCTCCCAATCTCCCACCAGGATTCACTGTCGGTATCCCTGCCACTGAATTTCTTGTCGGAGCAATTTCCTAGAAAAGCCACTCCGCACCTTGCAATGTCGGCTGGAGCACAGGTTGTTTGCCAACGTAACCAGTCTGGATACCGTTACAGATCGTATCCTGCTCGCTCCAGATGGGTGGACCCTATTTCGCGTCGTCCTAGCAGCCGAGAACCTGCAGCTGCGGAGCCTTAAGCTCAGTCCCGCCGTGTCCTCCCCTCCGCACGCTATTCAACGTGGTGTCATGTAGGAGCCGAGCTCAAAATTACCTAGACTGCGATCTCCGCTTGCCCCCTAGTCACACCTTCCTTAGCCTGCCACATCACAATGGCTTCATTGCAACAAGTCTTGCCCATGGTCGCGGACAGCTTTGGGTTTAGGTTTATAAATATCTCCTACGTTCTACGAGGACGGTAACTGAGAGCCATGATAGAACCAACCAATACACTGTCGAATCCAGTCGCTGTTGTGCGTAGTTCAGAACGGAAAGACACACTTCCATCACTCAATCATCTACATCCAAATCAAATGATCTCCGTTCCGGTCATTTCCGACGTAGGTATCCTTCGGTTTCCATATTGGCGAGGCCGTCGGCAGCGTCCTTCATCGCATCATAGGCAGCCGTTTGACTCGCGGATAGAACAAGCGATGGCCTATTCTCAGCTTACTCAACAATCAAGGTGTGCAAGAGATGACTGAATAGCTTCATGAACACCATTTTTTTCATTTTAGACGTTTATTCCGTATGTAGAAGTGTGGCTGGCTGCGCTTGTCTACATACCGAGAAGCCGTGCTCTTGATCAAGAGTTCTCTAGCATCCTACCACTAATTTGGCTGAATAACAGACAAGGTATATAAGTCTCCGTCATGGAATGCTGGTCAAGTTCATGCCTCCGGTCTTCGTTACGTGCCCAGGCACATCTGGCGGGATTAGAAAAAACTTGTGGAAGGAAAGGAGCAAAGCTCGGGATTCACACATGCAAGGTCAGATGGGTGTGATTATTGAGCGCTAGCCAGAGAGTCAAGACTTCCCTAAGGGTTTTCCAAGTCAAATACCAGATTCGGGATGCCAGTGAAAGTTCCGATGCATAGTGAAACAAAAGATCTAGCTATGAAACCTTTATAATAACCCGCCGTTTTGGAAGCTCGCGAAGGTCAGATCCGGTACAGGGTCGACACTGCCAGATATTAAAATACCCGAGCCGTGCATGTCGTCAAGGTCATTTATCATGCGTGTGTTGCGGGATGGGGATACGGCAATCCTGAATTTGGACTCGCTCGAGCATTTAGGGTGGGTCAAACTCAGCCTCTCAGGAGAAGCCTCAGACTCAAGCTGGGCCCCGGTCGGTCGGAGCTCTCTCATTATCTTAGCACCCGTAATTCTATTACTCTTTTGGCTTGTGTAATCCACCACAAGAGATCCGATTTCGTCCTCTGCATCATTTATAAACAACTGGATAGCGATGGGAGTGTAACTAGTAGTGATTGGGCCAACCACAAGTACAAGACTCCGAAGTCACGAACCATTTCAAATCCGTAGGCGCGGTTCCATGGGCCTTCAATGCTCCCCATATCGTAGTGACACACTTGGAAACCTTCTACCAAGTCTTCAATGGCATGTGCGGACCGAGCTGTGCCGTGATAGGCTCATTGGTTCATTGGCAATGGATGTACTCAGCGAGGAGCTGTACACGGAGACTCTGGTCTAAATCCCCCCTCTGTGCTCAGGTAGCCTTTTGGTGATGTTGAAATGCTCAATAACTTCTTTCGCGTAGTTTCTCCGAAGACGGTCATTTTTCGTCTTGGATGCGGCGTCCCAGCCAACTAGAGGTGAAGGCCTTCATAACCGCCTAAATTGTGTTAGTTGCTTGCTTTGAACGAATACCTGATTGCACAAGGTGAGTTACTCGCGGTGTAACTGTATCAAGAATACCGACTATCGGCGTCGATGCAGCCCACCCGGTAGGTGTTCCCCGCGACCGCATAACGCAGATAATCCATCATGGTATCATTAATATCGTCCGAAAGAAGGTCAGAATACACTTCGATCATTAAGAGGAAGGCCAGTTCAACAAAACTGCGCCAATTGGGGTCCAGGTGGTGTAGATTTTCGACGGGTAGACTGACAATCGCACGTTAGACCCTCTGAATACTGTAGGCACTTGCCATACCACCGTTGCGCCTTGGAGTGGGGCATCATCAGCTTCCAGGTGATACAAAACTTGTAACTAGATACATGGTACTTATTTCCTTACGGCGTGGTGGTGTAGAGGAGATCGCGAACGTTGTTATTCTGTGACGGAAATTTGGCAGTTGTTATGTCCACAAGGATTGGCAAATACAGAATGAGAAGATGCTTGGTGGGAGGAAAGTGGGGGTTGTCCCAACGGCCCACTTGGTCGCCACAACGCAACATTAACTAGTGGCTCCTAGATGAAGCTTGAAAAACCATTGCCCCAAACCCCTCCCTCCGTTCTCAACGAAAAAGAAGCAATCGGCGCGTTTGTTTTATCGGAGAGGACGATTGAGGCCTTGACGTTGCCGCGGTGGTAGCGCTCCTCATCACGCGTCTTGGCACTCTGGATGCAAGTGTCGCTTACAGGGTCTCTGGCTTTGGCGGAACACTCCAGATCTTGGTGCCCGATCATTGCAAGTTGGAAACAACATTTGAGTCCGGAAAAGCTTGGTTATGAAATAGTGTAATTCATCCCCTTAAATTTTGTTCCATGACATTGGGGAGGGACGAGAGGGGTCATGGTTTGCTACATATCCCAGGGTTCACTCTATCGAGGTGCAAGACCGACGACTTTTGGCGGGGTAAGAATACCGGGGTTTTCGATAAAGTACTCTAGCATCTTTGTTTAATAATAGAAGTTGACTGTTTTCCCTCCGTCACTGTATGGGCATACTGATGAGATAGCGTGGTAGGTGAAGTAGCTAGGGGTCACCTAGATGGGTAAAAATGTCTCACCGACTATGCAAGCGGTCTACAGCGAGACAGGACGGCAGGATCGGGCATCTATGATACTAAGTAGTGTTTTCGAGCTGGCGCAGGCGAGATTTTCGTATGCGATAGGGTGTTCCACTGGCTTTGGTGGGTGAAATACATTCTGTTGTTTAGGTGTAGTGGTCCGAATCTACCTGTGCTTAACCGTGTTTATACCATTGTCAGGCGACTTTCAAGTGATGCCATGGAAGCGGTCACATCCTTGTGGATTCTTCCTTTTGGCTGGGGGCCTATAACAGCCCGCACGCCACGATTCGCTGACGCAGAGCCAATGCTGAGAGTTGCTGCCCTTTCTCTTCTACAGTGGGAGTGGATACTGCTTACCATACCATATCAACATCAGTTTGGACTACTCAAGCGTTAGCTTACAGGAGAGAAATCCTATCACAAGAGCTTGTAAAGCCGGTAGAGTCATGTACGTGTCGAATGTTTTATGTTTCTCCGTAAATACTGGGGTGGAAGTTTATAATTAAGACATTGTTGTGTTGGCGCCATTAGCCGTAATAGAGATCCAATACCGGGTTTGACGGGTAACTATTAACACGTGCCGCCTGGTCTTTTCTAGATGCGAAACTCGCCTGAGAATGGATATTGTTATTGAGCGTCTTTCTTCAAAAAAGCCTCAGATATGTGAGCCTGACATAAATGTCATTTCCAATTTTCTTTCACTCTTCCAACCGGTTTCGATCGGCAAAAGGTTTGATTGAGATTGCAATTTTCATGAGAATAGCCTAGCACATAGGTCGCGCTGGACAGGCATTCAGTAAAACATATACCCACTGCTCTGTACTGCTGATCTGGACCATCAGATATGCCCAACTCAAGCTGCCTTGACCGACCTCCACTCCAACAAACAACAGAATACAACAGTTAAACCGGCCAGCACGACAGGGATATAGAAAACTGCGCGCAATGAATCGCTGTATGCTTCCAACAGTGCCGAAAATCGTTCCGGCGATGTAGAGTCATGGAGGGTTGCAAGGCCGGCGGAAATGATTTCCTGAAAGTCGACATTTGGCAAGCCTTTCCGTTCGTAAATAGAGCGAAAGCTACAGTGAAGAACACTGTTTCCAATAGAGACAAAAACTGCTCCTCCGAGAGATTGGAAGCACACAATTAAAGCAGTGCCCATAGAGGACTGGTCCTTCGGAAGAATTGCTTGAACTGCCGTGAAGCCTTGTTGGATAACCAGACCAAAGCCAGCCGCAGCAACGACCTCGAAACTAACCCATTGGACTTTTGAAGTGTCGACGGTCAGTAGTGTGATCAGACCAGCCCCTATAGTGGCGAGGGCAGCTCCAGCTAGCGCTGGCGGCACGTAATACCCGACAGCTGAGACGAAAGCGCCGCCAAGTATACTGAAGAAGGCACTAATGACGAAGTATGGAAACATGTTGATCCCCGATCGGAATGCGGTTTCGCCCCGGACAGTTTGAAACCATAAGGGTAAGAAGTACGCATGCAGTAACATCGCGCCATAGACCACGAAGGCTGTAGCACTCGAAGCAGCCACTGTGCGTTGCTTGATCATAGATGGAGGGATGAGAGCCTTATCTTGCATGTGTCATTGCCACGCAATAAAGATGACGACTGTCATACTGGAGCCAATCATCAAGCCGACAACTTGTGTGCTCTTCCAGGGGCTGCCTTGGGCGATGGACTCGATCGAGATGAAAAGCATGACTGCGGCGCCAATGAGAAAAAGGTTCCCAATGATATCGAGTTTGAGGAGCTTGTCTCGCAGCGACAATGCTCTCTGTTCGGGAGCGAGGCCCCGGAACAGGAGGAAAAACGTGACCGCCGTGATTGCTCCAATAGGGAGGTTGATGTAGAAGCACCATCTCCAAGACAACAGGTCTATGAAAGCACCACCAATGAGCGGTTCTATCGTTGCTCCAAATGCGAAACTAGATTCCGTTAGCCACAATGTCTGTCATGGTAGGTAAAACTCCTACATAGCGCCAACGAATGATATATAGAAAGGGCGTTTGGGCAAAGGTACAGTATTGGCTACGATGACAAAGCCTCCTGTCAAAAGACCGGCACTTCCATATCCAGCAATTGATCTTCCAACGATGAAGATAGCGGAGCTAGGCGCAGCGGCGCTGACCAATGATCCTAGCTCGAATATGCTGAGCGATATGAGATACGTCCTTTTCATCGAGCAAATTGTGTATATTCGCCCATATACAGGCTGGAAGGCGCAGGCAGTGATCAAATAAGCTGACCCGTACCATCCGATGTCGCTGCTTGAGCTGAACTCCCGTGTGATGTGAGGTATAGCCTGGAAGAATTGTAAGTCGGGTGAAATTGGTTCCGTACGAGGGTTCTTCATACCGTTGTAGTGATCACACGGTCCAGCGAAATCAAGAAAACGACCAACGACAGGCTTATGGCGAGTAGATGCCGGTGAAGCGATCTTGCTGTGGTTTCTGATCGGTCAGGATCTCTTCAGGGCCGGTTCTTGTCTCCGTCAGTGAGGACTGGGCGCTGGAATGGTCGATATATGCAGAACTTGAGTCCGTTGGCTTGGCAAGCTTAGATACGTGAGGGTCTTGTATGCTCTCTAGCTCGTACGCGGCATCGTAGTCGGCGGATCTGTTGTAGGAGTCGTCCGCGGGCTGACCCGTGATTGTTGGGAGCGACATCTTTGAGTAAGGCTATGCTTGGTGTAACGACCGTCCACTGCATGTAATACTTTGGGTGAAGAGATACTCTAACGATTTCATTGAGAGCGCGCATCAAGGTGGCTGGAAGTAGGTTCTCTGGAGTTAGAAATAGAAATGCCTAACGGAAGAGGCGAAACGCGAACTTGAAACCGCTGGATGATTGGAATGTTGATTGTGAGTTCTGTCTGAAAGCGTGCCTAAGACACAGCGAATCCCTTCTACTGTGCAGCGTACGAAATTCAGCATGTTTGTGGTGCCTTGACTCATGCACACAAGATTTTGATTTCTACTACCTCATGGGTTTCAAATTCCAATTAACAGGGGTTTCTGAAATGTGGATCATTGCCGCTTTGGTGTGGGAGGTCTGAAACAGTGACGATTTAAATGCCAAGACGCCTCGCGACTAAAGACGCGCATTGCTGTTGAAGGCGCGACTTGGGTTATTAAGACAAGTCTTGCAACGAACGCAGCGTGAGACTTCTGATTGGCTTCACAACCCTGTCATATGGATTCCATGTTCCCTTCACAACCACGAATATGTGCAGTGTTCATGCTCCGCAATCGTCCCTTTTTGCCTGTTATCAACGAATACTCATGTGTGCTGGGTAGGATCTTAATGCCCAGTATCACCGGTAAAGCAGAAACATCTTGCGTCTTCCGATAGCTGGAATTGATTAAAACTTCATACCGAGAATCTTCAATGGCTGAGGCCCTGATTATTGACACCGAACCTGCCATGAAGCAGGATAGAGATCCGCTGGGCGTGTTTTCGGATTAGACTTGATACCAGTGCAAGGCGGATTTTGTGATATGGGCTGACTTTGATTTGGCGTATGCAACGCGTACTCTGTGGCGTTAGTCGGGTTCTGTGTTACATCGGGACTTGGTGGCCTGGGCCAACATTTTAGTTCACGGAGCACAACTTCCGCGCCGACAAATCGCTCCAACATCGAATGGCAGACTGTCGGAGCTATAGTAGAGCGTTTTCGGGAGGTGACTCTCCTCTGTGTTGCTATCGACTTCTATAATTTCACCATTCAGTCACTCGAGTAAGGCCCATAACAGATCCACATCCCCCTTTTTTAGACTCGGAATGGAGACCCACAGTTAGCATTTCCTAAGGTCATAGGATACTTTTTCACCATATGAGCCAAGGCAATTCGAGTCCAACGGTTGTTGGACCACCAAGGCTAAAATCTAGGCGTCTCGCAGCGGCCGTGCTAAGTATGTTGCTTCCTGACCATACAAATCAATTGTTGCCTCCCGACTAATGTACGTGCATTGTAGATATACCACACTGCTGCTTTTCTTCACCTCTATTCCCCTCTAGCTTAATCATACCTACTCTAATTAATTTTGGTTGATGGACAAGGTTTTCTCGCAAAAAAGAACCCGTATCGTAGATATTAACGCATTCTGCCCTCGCTTATCGCAGATTCCACAGTGCCGCGCCCTCGTCTCAGCGTGCCTCATACGACCACCTCTCTGACTTACTTTCTGCTTGACCCACTCACCACCTGGCCTTAAGCCCAATGGTCTCAGCTTCGTATATCATGTGGTCTTTCCTGTGTCCAAGGTACATTTTTATCTCTACGACGCTTGCTCATGGTGTGATTCTCTTGCCGGAGAAATTGGTTCTCTGACTATAATAAGGCCAGCCGATGCATAATTCCGTACGCGCCCTTCGTAAAATAGTCTAGAGTATTAAAATTTAATAACATAGAGCCTTCATAACACTAAGTAACCCGCTATTCGATTTACTCTAATTGTAAGCTAGCTTATTACGACCCGTCATGCGGCCTTTATGTGACCCTTGAATACCCCCCACTAATTTCTTCTAATTACCATGAAATACCCGCTTAGCCTCCTAGGCTTATAATGCACCTATATAGGCTCACCGTGAGCCTTAGGGTTTCACGATAAACCTTATTACTTAACATATTATTAAATAATATGTACGTCCGACATATCATTAATATTAATTAAATATAACTTAGTTATTAATATAATTATTAATACTCAACTACTTATTAAAGCCTTAGGGTTTCACGATAAACCTTATTACTTAACATATTATTAAATAATATGTACGTCCGACATATCATTAATATTAATTAAATATAACTTAGTTATTAATATAATTATTAATACTCAACTACTTATTAAATCTATAAATTTAATACTTAACTATAACGATTACCTAATCTTATACTCATAACCTATGATACTATAAATAATAAACTGATCCTCTAATTTACCTACCCTACAGTTAGACTAGGCCTAAATATTACATAACTGCTAGTATTTAACATTAATGCTCTCTCGTAGCGTTAAAGATAGCTTACTTAAAAGGCACGACCTGGAAAAAATAATAGGTTAGGTTTTAAGGTTATTAGGACTCGTTCCTCGACTATAGTGTCTATATTTAAGCGGCTTTAGAATACAAAGTGCCTTATGTGACGTTCAGGCCTAGTCTAACTACAGGGTAGGTAGATTAGAGGGTCGGTTTGTTGTTCGTAGTAGTTGGGTCACAAGTGCGAGACTGGGTAGTCGTCACTTCGAGAGCTGAAGTTATGGAACTGGAGGTAACTAAGCGTTGACAATTGTATTGTTAGCTGAGTTGTATCTAATGATTGTGAGTGACTCCTGAGTCCTATGTACTAGTTGATTGTGTGTCAGGACCTGGGTTATTGAAGAGAGTGAGGAGGTGTAACTAGATGGGGGCTCGCTGCTAGGTCGCAGCGTTATAGTAGCATGGTAGCTAGGGTGCGACTGGTGACTGTATTAATCTCTGGAGATCCTATGTTGCTAAGGCCCATGGGCAGCCTTCTTATACATGGGCACACGTGACCCTGCCGTGGGGTCGCAAAGGGGTCACTGCTAGGGCCTTGCGAAGTTCCTGACATTGTAAGAGGATCGCACGAGTGTCCTGGCGCGGTCCTTGTGCTGGAGCTATTGGTTGAAAACTGTAGGGGTGTTTCAGGGTCACGTGGAGGCCGTATGACGGGCGTGACACTATTACTTAGCTAGGAAGGTAGTAAACTATCTTCCTGTAATAATTTACTTATTTCTAAGTATGTATAATTAATTCCGAAGTAAATTAAGTACTTTTATACGAAATTATAGCGTTATTAATCTCGCGTGACATTCCTCGGCGTTCTGCGCGAAAAGGTGTGTGTGCGAAAGGTGGGAACCCTCTCTGGTAACTGTCCCAGTTATGTCTCCAGGTATTCCTGTAGCACTTTCCTAATATACTGGACAAATCTGGAATCCTGAACTACTACCTTTTCAGATGAAGAGAATAGCCGCCTGCTTCTTGATTGATACTACTGCAACCGGCGATATTGCAGTTTTACGATTTCACGCTCTTAATTGATTTGCTCGCGTTACGACTTCGCTTCAATCTTAAACAGTACTTACTTGCCATGTGACTATTGCCGCTGCTCTTGTTTCTCCAGCTTGAAAGGACATCAGGCTATCCTACAGCCAGCTTTCAGTGAAATAGAATGGAGGTGAATGATTGCAACAATTCTTTGTGGCGTCATGTACTTGATCTCGATATAGTCCAGGTTTGATTGGTAGACAGGTAGGTAGGTAAGCAATGTTATGTGCCACTCCCTGCCTCCATTTCCTGCCTGAGGCGCTTTTCGTTGTCAGTGATAAAGATGGAAAACCAGGCTTAGGCGGCAATAATCACCCAAATTGGCGGGTCTCAGTTAAAAGCCATAGTGATGCCGATAATCGGTGATGGTAGCTGATCGTTCAACCTCTTCTACACATTTATTTGAAATTGTGGTAGTCATATCAATGATGCTAGTGGATTGGTGGAAGACTATTGGTGACTACGTGAACGTTACAAATCTGCAGCCGTACTCGAGACCTTCCGAGAGTAATATTCGGTGTTACCAAGCGTAATTCTTGGTTAACATGGATCTAGTTTGACACTCCTATCGTCATCCCACGACTCTCAATGGTTGCAACAGGATGTCGCAGGATCAATGTAATAGTGACCATCTTCAAAGCCCTGCGCATACATGCTCAAGATCTCGTCGACGGTAGGCTCTCCATCATCTGCATCTACTTTGCGGTCTGCTTCGGGTGGCAAAGCCAGATGGTCTCCAGCCGAAATGCTCATATAGCCGGTACAGACAGTTTCAGGTTCAGACGAGCTGTTCAAATGTAATCTGATATTCGAGCGAGCCGTGCCCGCGCTGATGCAGGACGCCTGATCACTCGTTGTAGGATCCGTTGGTCTTGGACTAGTAGCGGTAACGTCGCGGTGAAAGTAATGTTGATCCCACAAAGCATTGGATAAACCTGAGCTGATCATAAAATTCTCTGAATTCCGAACAATATTGTTGAATAGTTTCAACCTTGGAGTCCAGCAAAGAAGTCGCCTTTTAGGGCCTGGATAGGGCCGTGACAGGCTTCGTGAACGCAGGGGGTTGTTCACGATGCCCGGATCTATTCCGGGTGGTAATAGGGAAAGAAGGGCCCTTTTCTGAGGAGGTGTGTCGGAGACGTCTTGTTCCATTCTTCGCTTGAGCTGGTGGGAGAAGTTGGCATCAAGAGGCCTATCCGGCTTCCCCCTATTCAGAGCCATCTTGGTAACATGGGTGCAGTCGTCTAACGGGGGCAAATATTGAGGCTGCTAGAACAAGATAATAGAGTTTGTGGGTAGAGGGAGAAGTAGGATGTTTGTCGTAGCTGAATTTCGCGTCTTAATGTTCCGTAGGACTGTCGAGGTCGGCAATGAAAGTCTATAAAGCACGAAGTGTGACCTTGCCAATGTTGAGGAAGGTCAGCGGTTAGGCTTTTGATGCTGAGAAGTCGATACCTACATATGATCGACTTGCTGCGGAAAGCGAAAACGCCTTGCGCCGCCGGTTCACCGGCCCACCAAAGGGCTTCAAGGGAGCCTGAGTCGTTCTTCCACTCAGCTCTGTTCAGGAATGCTCCGGCGGTAAACAACACACGAAAGGGATGCGCACTCGGAGGTCTCTACAAGGTTTAATCTTAGATTAACTGTAACGCCCTGGAAAGTTTACAAGTATCTTCTTCACCTTCATTTTGATTCCTCATAACAGGCGCCTCGAACACTCAGACTCTTCGTCGTTGAGTATGCCGCGTGCTCAGAGTAGACTCGTAGGGGAGATTGAGCCACATTATTTCAAGTTATAAGACAACCAATTCAATCTCAAACGGAGATTCCGTAAGCGACGCGAAACCTACTACATTGTGCCTGGACCCTCGTGAAAATCAAAGCTTGCTTGCCGGGTACTGTTCAGAGCTGTTGGTAAAAAGTTTGGGGAAAGGACTACGAAATTTTGGAAAACAGCTTGTAATCAATCTGGTGGTGCAGTCTAGCGCTTTCCTTGGGGGCTTCAATGGTCGCTCATGCGGTTCACTCATCCGGCGTGGAGAAGCTAGGTAACCTCAAGCAAGCACAACAGCCCCTCTTCTCGAAATGATAAACACGAAGCCAGCTCCAACCCTTTTGTAACAGCAAGTTGTAGGATACAAAAATGCTTTGGGACAAGGTCCTCACTTTCCCGAGATCCGTCAGCCGGGTGTATGAAACAACTACGGGTGTGGCCAGGCTCCAGTTGCGAGCATGCTGTCGGAGGCAAGACTTCAAAATGTATCGTCTTCCCCAACCGCTAAATTTGCCTTGATTACGCGTACCAGATGTCCCATCCAGTCGCACTTTCCCAATCTACGACACCGCAATAGCAGCTACGAGTGCGTCTAAAGCACTGCCATGAGCTGCCCCAGAACTCGCGGTGAAAGGTCCGTTCCAAGCAACGCCCAGCATCCCACGATCGTTGCGGCTGTTATTCCAAATCGAGTTTGCATTCGTGAGAATTACATCTCGGTACTTGTCAAAAGGTGAAGCCTTATAGAGATAACCCAGATTTCGAATGAATGCACCCTTGAATTGCTGACCATCTCTCCCGCAATGACCTGGCTGTACTTCGCACTTATCTGTCTCGATAATGACTCCGCTGTCATCAGATAGGTGGTCAATACCTGCGTTTGCGATGGAATACGCTTCCCCAAGTAGGGCTGCATCATTGCTGGCTCTGAAAAGCTCAGCCAAGCCGCCGAGAATGACGCCCTGGTTGTAGGACCAGGTTGGGAGATTGTTGTTCTTGCAACTTTCATCGAGTCCATCGTTGATCAGACCGTCTTGATTAATCATTCCACTGTTTTTGAACCACGTCCACTGGTCTTTGGCGATCTGCAGATACGGCTGGCCGTTCGGAGCTCGGTTGGCCAACGATGCAGCAACAGAGAGATACAGCTCGTTCGTAATCGCGTTGACGTACTTCCTTTCTTTGTTCCAGTATATTCCCCCACCACAAGGGCCTCCGAAGCCAGTTTGCATATCGTCGAAGAGTCGAATGGCGGCGTCCAGGTATCTTTGATCTCCCGTGACATCGTGTGCGCGAATGAGCCCGAGCGCCCACCAGCCCTCGTCATCGTAGAAATCGTTGATGAAGTTGTCGAAGTTCTTGCTGCGGAGGAAAAGGAAGGGACAACTTGCTTCGGTATCCAAGCAGTCAATCGTGGATGTCATTCCTCCCTCAATGAGGAGTTTCTGTGTTTGAACATTCTCGTTTTGTGCTTTGACGAACGTATTTTCGAATAGGCTATAAACATCAATTGACTTTGCCTCGATTGGCGCTAAGATTGCGAAGTCCGCAAGTGTGGTTAGAGCATTCGCGCTGTTCCACCAGGCGTTGTCCCATATGCCGGTTTGTGCATTGTACCACTCCTTGTTTAGAGTTGCAATGGCAATTTTCGCATGTTCGATATAGTCGTGCTTTTCAGCAGCCTTAGTCCCACGTAGCAGATTCGAAAAGCCGGCTAAAGGCACCGAGAGAGTCCAGTAGCGCCGCATGTCTGGCCCGAGTGGATAGCGAAGAGTGAAGTTGATTTGTGTAGAACATGGACTGACCAGAATAAGGAGGATCAGGGACGGAAGCCATGCTATCTTTAATCAAATATATAGCTATGTAGGCCTTCTGATTGGAATGGGGCACCGGGACACCAAAGGCTGGCCCGCCAGAACACTACCTAAATATGGAAACGATACAGTCAGCACATAATAATCCCCCCGTATAGTACTACCACATTCGAAGCCCTACCAAAGAGAATATAATTATGCTGCTGTCTCATGTTGATTCTATCCTGTATCAAGTTGGTTGCTGTTCTCGCTGCCAAGATTATAAGCATAAAAGGATCATCACCGGCAGCATTGAGCAGGGCGGTTTGCATGTGAGTGCCACCTTCTCTATGTCAGCAAGTCACATATTGTGCCATCAATCTCTCTGTTTCATGCACTTTTTATCCAGAAGTTTGTCTGTTTGTTATTCGCAGCGTTCATTGTTATGGTAGAGCTGTCATGGTCCACAACAGCCGCTAGCTGTGCCCCCTTGATGGGGCCCTTGTCATGGCAACGACCGTGATCTCGAAAGGGTCTCGGATCATTTTTGATCAACAGACGAGTGGAATTTGTTCCACCACAAGCAATGGTATAATCAGACACAGCAGACATTATGTGTCTTTCCTCTTACGTGACGACGCTTCTGCAAATCACGGCAGGCAAAATGTTTCTCTTGATGTATTGTTGTGAGAGCGTCTGGAATTGATCGCGCACATGCCTTCCTTGCAATCCTGTATAAATAAGGATCGTTTCCGGTCAACAGACAGATGATTCTCTCTAGATTACTGAGTTTGGAGAGCCAAGCTGGTATCGGGTAATCTCTGGTTACAAGTGCACACCAGGGTGCCAGGAGACATGACATTATATTGGGAAGAGGAATTTTGTTAATTCAGCCAGTGGCTGAGCAATCTTAGGGACGGCGTGATGATGCCGCCCTGCGCTGGTCTCAATGTGAGACACGCAGTTAGCGCACCGCTGATCACTACAGCCCAAGCTCAATAGAAAGTGTTGAGCACACATTGTGCAGTTGCAGAAGAGCTGATCTGGAACCCCACACAGTGCACTTGAATATGTCGTGACAACTTTCACCGTCTTCGTGAGAGACATCAACTCACTTCGAAGCATGAGGACCGCTCATCTATCAGTTCTCTTTTTGTAGGATATTGCCATGAGATTGAAACATAATTACAACTACCCATCGTTATATTCTATTCGGCTTTGATGTCTCAATGTTTCCAAACCTCATGTCGTTTGACTTGGTGGATACTACATCATGGAATGCAGAAGCGAAACATAATTACCAGCGAGAACAGATTTTGTGAATTCAAACCAACCAAAAGCTCCTAGAGACGCCCCGAAAGGCCAATGGGATAGCTCGCTGTCGATTTTACTGCCCCACAGAGACTCCGACATCATTCCAACACCGTAGCGCTAGGAACACCTTTAGCCAACTCATTCCCGAGAGCACGCCGTGATATCGAGCTTGTACTACAGGCAGGAATATACGCTGCTGTAACTGCAACTAAACAATTTATCGAACCTCAAAACTTCAGATTCGCCTTCATTGGGGCCTTGCCGCGACCTGCCCAATTGCAGAATATCCACGACCTTCCAAGTTCGCGAAGTGACCACAAGCCATCACACCAGGACGAAACTGCCAGCGAAGAGGGGTTCCATGTGACGATCAACCTCCAACAGGGACTCAACAATGACATCCGGCAGATACAGAAAATGTTACCGATGTCAAGGTAATACTGTTGTCGCCAAGAAGGCGCTCAGCTCAGGTACGAGCTACCTAAAAGGACAGTGTCAGATGCTCTGTAGGTAGCAGGAGGCGTTTAAGGATGCTGGATCAATTTTCGGTTGTACTTGATGGT
Source organism: Tetracladium maxilliforme (assembly GCA_037074925.1). Classification (NCBI taxonomy): domain Eukaryota; kingdom Fungi; phylum Ascomycota; class Leotiomycetes; order Helotiales; genus Tetracladium; species Tetracladium maxilliforme. The sequence continues at coordinate 34,665 of JAYRCL010000025.1, forward strand.
ATGATTAGCCAGTAAGTGTTTCTCGCTCATCGTAGATGAACAAGGCCAATTTCTAAATGACAACCCGGCAATACTCTGGCGGGATTGCCTACCGCGACGGCTACCCGTTGCTTAATTACATCAGCATCAGCATCCGGTTGGCTAGATCTATCTCTACTCGACACGACAAGTCAGGCCGCCCTTTACAGATCCTGCACTCAACGCGTGAGTTACACCTTCAAACACTATCTCAATGAATCAGCTACACCAATGGGCTTCTGCGTACTTGCCAAACGAGAAAATAAATCCATCTTGTGCGGCGCTCCTTGAATCAGTTGATCAATGGGCAAGGCCACGAGGCTACGCCTTAATTACTAGGCGCTCACATCGGTATTTAGAAAGACTCATAATCACGTTAGTCTGTAATCGTGTTTGTAAATCAATCAAAGAAGGGCTGCCCCGTATACGTGATACGTGGTAGAGGCACTGATTACCATTTCTTGATTCGTGCCAAACAACAGGCAGACCTAGTTGGCTGGGCGGTCATTCATCGCTCTGATGCTCGGCATGCTACACATAATCACCTACTCAGCCCTACACCCATCAGCTCACCCAAGACATCGAAATACATCAGTTTCCGTTATTCAGGCTTTTCATGACCTCTCAAACGCATTAAGATAAACCGCCACAAGCTGGCTTAGATCGCCAGGCAAACGCTCCACCTACACCCAGGGTCACGCCAAAGGCATCATGTAACAGCCAGGGAACATGATACGAATCTAGGTTAATTATATACCATAAGATAATTAGATCTTCGGGTACCATCAATTTGCGCGGTTTGGATAAACAGTCACGTCATGATGCCGTGCCATGTCGTCGTCTGCTTAGCTCAACGTGGAAAATGCCTAAAAGTCTTTGTCAGGAGGCTGCCAGGGATCATTGAACGAGGGCCCTGCCACTCGTCAAGCAACAGTCACGTGTATATACGCTTAAAAGCCTGCAAAAGAGCTCGAGCAACGTAAAACCTTCAGGACTTAACACAGTCACCAGTCGCACCTAGCTATGTGCGGGTTTGCTGCTTGTTAGCAGCAAGCGCCCTCTAGTCACATCTCGTCACTTTCTTCAACAAACTCAGGTTCTGACATTAGCCTCTCTACCTTAGCTTCTTTTTAAGTCTTTGGATCATCATTTAAAGAGCCAAGAAGATAGTTGAGCAAGTCGAAAAGACTAAGGACTAGCCCCTGACCTTAATTCATGGTCCATGACCGGGCTCTACTCCCCATCCACCTTTTTTTTAATGTAAATTCAAATAATTAGAAACAAAGTTGATGGTGGCGCTTTAATGATACGATCAGAAGCTCTTAAGGACTTTGCTCGCGGCCACGCATTACCTCAATCTGCACCCTCCCTGACCTTCGCGCAGAGCGGACAGGCAACGGAGGAACGAGAGACTGGTTGTCAATTGCGAGTCCTTGCCATTCGAAACGAGGAGCAACCCTTAAACAACTCCGTTGCGTCCGTTGCCACCTATCGTGCGGCATACCAGAAGCTAAGCTTGCTTTTGAGCTGCTCCTGGAGAGCGGCATCCAGCGCCGAGTATGAGGCGTACTACCTTTAGTAAAGTTGATAAGAGACGCTCCAGCTGGGCTTTTTACTGCACGATGGCATTGTCTTTGGCTGGGAGTTTGAGGAGGCATCGGGAGATGCGCATTGGTGGCTGATGGCTGAGGTTTGGTGCGTGTCGCCTCAGCGGTTCTTTGCCGCGACTGCATTTGCGAACGTTTTGAGTGTTCCGTAGCAGAATGGAACCACGACGGTGGGCCAGGGTGCTCTAAAGGCGAGGTGGGCGGACTCGTGAGCAATGAGCTCTTAGAAAACCCCCCTCAGCTTTCCTACCTCCAGTGACTGACTCTACTGCTTTGTGCCTATCGGGAGCAGAAGTAAGCAGTCTGCCGGCCAGGAACCCGCTCTCGCACTGAGTCATGGGAAGTGTGGATGGTATAGTGCGCTTCTTGCTTAAGGTCTTGGGCTTTGGATCAGATAATCTCCGAGGCTCAGACGACTTCTTGTCAGTCGTTGAGTTCTTTCCAAATTGCTCCAGAGGCTTATCAAATTGCTTCATATCGATGAGCGGCTGCATGTCGCCAATAGTATAGGAGGCTTTCTCGACTTGCGGAGACCGACGGCGGGTGCTAGGCCTAGAAATGCTCAGCGACTTCTTGACCATTATTCCAGCGCTCCTAACGGAAGGGCTGAGCTCCTCGGCCATGGTAGCGACTTTTTCATTTGCCAAGTACCAACTGCGCCAGCCATGAATGAGCTCATAGAAACGATGAGCTCGCTGGTTGTCGTCAGAGAAGAATTGGACAAAGTTATCGCCATTCGGGAAGAGCTTTGTCTTTTGCTGACTCTTGACGGCGTAACAGAATGCTTTTGGTGGCTTCAAGTACCGTTTCGACTGATACTGTCGAGGGGTGTAGATGTCAGAATTAGAATGATGGCAGAGCGCTGTACTGTCTTTGTCGGTGGACTTTGAGTCAGGAAGCTTAGCAGCGAACATCTGGCCGCTGTCCATGAGTGTGACATAGCGTTTGGTCCATTTCCCCGGGCGTGATGAGTGGTAAAGAAGGAAGGTGAACCAGTCGGTGGCTCGTCAGTGAGCGACACATTCGAAAGTTCGAGATCGTGGTTGTTTGTGCCAGACAAGGTGAGGAGCAAAGTATTCTGCTGGTCGCGATCCCACGAGTTCACCACATCGCAGATGCGCTCGTAGTTTCGTAGGCGGCGCTCGATACCAAGACCCTCATGATACTCAACCATGATGCAGTCAGCAGGCACAACCTTGTGTGTAACAAGGTTGGCCGCGGAGTAGACAACATCGATGGCGTTCGTCTCCTTTATGACTGGCAGATTGATGGTCGACGACAAGTATCGAACATGTGCCATCTATGCAGCTGTCAGCGGGCGCTCCCTCCATGTGGGCCAGAGTTCACTTACCCGCTCAGGACCATTACTCGCCGATGTAGGCGCATTCGTCTCATGGACGATGCCCTTAGCACCAAGCTCGATAATACTCATGTTCTCCGGCGATGGTGGGCTACTCGCAATTGCGGGACTGCAAGTGAAGGCAAAGATCTTGGCAGGCGCGCTGTTTGAAGTGGTTGGGTAGTTGGGCGCTTTGGGCCTCGGACTGCGAAAAAATGTGAGCTTGTCTTGGATGAGTCTCTTGCGCTTAGCCTTAGGCAAGTGTGCAGAAGCGAGTTTAGCCTGGAGTCGTGCAAGATCGCGCTTCTTCTGCTCAGCGAGGATGCGATCCGCCCTTGCCTCAAGTCGTGCGGCCTCGTCAGCCCAGCGGGCAGCCTCTTTCCGATCTTGGCACTTCCGGGGTTGCTCTTTGGTCTCAGGGTTGACTAGGTTGCCGCGCGTTTCTAGCGTTGTCGGTCGCTCAAGGACAGCAAAAGTCTTGAAGCCTTGCAGATTGGTGATTTTGGACGCGTCTGGTGGTGAGAGATTGACGTGTCTAAGAATCAGGGGCGATTTAATCGTAGGGAGTGGAGCCGTTTGTGCCGCCACGGCCGTGTGCTGTCTTGATTTTGCGTCACCGCGCATGGAGGCTTGCGATAAGCTGTTATGTTGGCCCTGAGCGGGCGATGCGTAGCTGCCATCGTGTTGCGTCTCACCGTCGTGGTAAGGATTGAAAGCCTTGTGGTTGTGGCGAGTGGGGATGTTTTTGCCTTCGAGGGATCGATAGCGAGCAATGCGAGGCTTCTGTTGGAGCTGGGTGCCATCTTTGGGTGGGGGATTTGTCGGCACGCGCAGGACTGACCGGCAGCTGTCTGAAGTCCGAAGGTCACAGGCACCGATACCTGACACCTTGGTTCTTCCCTTTCGACTTCTCTTCCTTTCCAGCTCTCCCTCTGTGCCTTCAGCTGTGTGGTTGGAAGGTCGTCAAATTCACGAAGACAGGCAGCTTGACAAATTCTAACAGCTCTGCTCAGCTTCTCCGTCGGCGACGAGTGAGGGAAGACCGTCAAGCAACGAAATCCAGTAAGGATGCCAACAGCGAAGGGACGAAGAAAAGCAGGGAGAAAAGAATGTCGACATAACTCCTTTCCTAAGGAACCATCACTGACTCGGCGTATCGCGTCGGCATCTATCGCATACCTTGTGTCCGGGATGTCGCAGACACCCTTTGCGTCCATTCCACCATGGCGGCTCCGCGGCTCCAGGCGCCACGGAGTCTGAGACTTCTCGCGTGAGCCTCGACGCATCAAACTTGCATGCAGAGCGCCAGGCGTGCGCTCAACTCTTCCCTAGTCTCTCCTACACGTCCCAAATTTGACATCGCGTTCGACTACAGGCTTGGCGTGCTCTTAGACATTGATCTGCGGCACCGTACCTACAAACGTCCGAAACAAGGGCGCGGCCATCCTGCGTCCGAAATAATCATTTGGATCTCGTCACACCTGCCACCGACCTCAGCCCTGGGCTGGGAATCGGCGATGGCCTGCCACGAGAGCCTGCCACGATCGAGACGATGACATGAAGCGAAATGCGTTGCGATAGACGAGGGTAGATGAGTTTCGCTGGTACTCATTCGAGTGGAACTAATATATGATGGTCGGAAGAGAGAATGGGCGTCTGGATCCTCAGCTGTTGTACTCTAAGGAGTATTGCACCGGCGCGTGTCTTTTGGCCTCTGTAGCAAAGTCGAGTTCGCATGGACATTTTTCACCTCTCTATAGGCAGGGCCAGCTTTTGAAAAGTTTACAAGAGTTAGATCCACCATCGTGGCCTCGAGATGAACCCCAGCTGACGTACCCAGGGTCGAAAGACGAACAGGCCAAGCCGTGGCCATCAAAATGATCGACATCAAGAGCGCAGAAGACGAAGTCGAAGATTTTAGCCAAAAGATCGCCAATCTATCCGAAATTTAAGCCCTCTACGCCACTAGGTATCATGGCTCCAGCGCTCGCGGTGCCGAGCTATTGACTGTCATGGAGTTTGGCTCCGGGGGCAGCTGTGCGGAATTCATGAAGCCGGGACACATCGGCGAGGACTACATCGCAGTGGTGGCGAAACAGTTGCTTCTGAGATTGAACCACCCGTATTCAAACAAGAAGCTCCACCGACACATCGAAGCGGCGAATGTCCTCTTGACGTCGAGTGGGCAGGTCATGCTTGCTGACTTCGGTGTCTCAGGACAATTGTCCCGCTAAAATAATCAAAAAGAACGCCTTCGTAGGCACGCCGTTTTGGGTGGCTTCTGAGGTCATCAAGCAATCTTGCTATGATCACAAGGCAGATATATGATCTTGGGGCATTACAGTCCTTGAGCTGGCCCACGTGTGAGCCTCCATATGCCATGAAGGTTCTCTTCCTGATTCCCAAGGATCCGCCCCCAAGACTAGAGGGAAACTTCGCAGAGGCGGTGAAAAACTTCATTGAGCTTTGCCTGCGGCGCGAGTAACTCACAGGCATCGATTCCAAGGCATGTTTGTGGAAAGTGCTGCGCAGTGCAATTGCCACACTTCCCTTTTCACTTTTTTATGTCCATCCTCTCACTTCAGTACTTTCCAGCTATCATGGGGAACAGCGTTCTGCCTTGAGAGAGGATATCCCTGCGCGGGTCTGGAGGTAGCGCGGCGGTAGGCGAACGCGACGGAGGTGACCCAGCAGTGATGGTAAGGGATTTTGGCGGTGACATGAAAGGGGAGTTAGACTAAAGGGTCTCCATGGATTGGACGAACTGCAAGTGCCCGGCGATATTCGCTTTCGCAGGCCGCGAGAAGGGAGGGGGGAGCCCGGGGTCATTTCCACAACGGCACCGGGGTTCGTAGAGGACGAACGAAATAAAGCGACCAGCAGGGACTTTGACCCATTTAGACTCGAGCAATGCGCGGAACTCATGCTGCCTAAACAGACCCCACTTTCTGCATCAAGACTGCCGCCTTAATCCCATCGCTGAAGGGAATTTTTTGATTGAATGTATTTCGTTCCTGCAAGACTCGGCAGCGACGGGCCTAGCCCGAGGCCTCTCGGTCGCTGGCGCTGTTGCCGAAGCAGTGTCTTGATGTCGCAGGCAAATGTGAGCCGATTGTTCGTCCCTTTCGCAAAGCTGCCAAAACTTGAGATGATGATTCTTGGATATCTAGATATGGCAATGACCAACTCGTCGTGTGCGTATTCTAGTATGGAAAGCTTGCAACGAGCTGGAATGCGCAGCTCAGGCCACGGGCTGACTTCACGACCCGAAGTTACCGCACGACCTTTACGTGAATACCCCAGACTTATGTCCGGAACCCCATCGACTGTTGTAGAGGTCCCTCCGTGCATGACTTTTGTGTTTCTCAATAGTAGGCTAAGTGTGTGTCTTATATCAGACTCGCGATACATTCCTGCCCCGCCAGACGTCTGCAACATTTGCAAGGGTTGACGGTTCCCTGTTCGTCTGGCGCAACGCAACCTCATAGGCAGCAATTGCAAGGGACTTTATCGCTCGTATGCAATGTCTTGCGTGAACGAGGATAAGCATGACTACGAACCAATTGAGTCCTTCGTCGACTTTGGTATGGGAAATGCAATGGCTTCATCTCGATCGATAGACGCTGTGTATGCGCGTCAGAACGCGAAGATTTGGCTGACGAGGCAGGGAGTTCTTCCAAGGCGTTTTGACACATAAAACAGTCACGATTGCCCTCCTCAGCTTCATCAGCAGAGACCTGAATTTTCTACCGTGCTCTCGCTTATCACATCGACATCATAGCAGCACGACAGCGGCCCTTGCGGGTGAATGGGGATTTGTAACTCGGATCGACACCAGATCCACTCCACAATAGCAACAACACAATGACAGACAGAACCTGGATCCTTGTTCTGGCGATCGGTATCGCCGCTGCGGTCGTTTCTACGACCCTATCGATATACTGTTACGTTCGTTACAACAGCAAAACCACTAAGGACCGCAGTGGATTACAAACATCGAGCAGCAGTAGGACTGTCCTCAAAACATCTGCCTTCGACGAGGAGTCAGGGGCCGCCCCGAGCGATCCGCGCAACCGTCTTCAGGTATGGCTTTGGTCGCTCAAAGAGGCTCGAGCAGTTGCTCAATCAGCGCCGCTGCGTCTACATCTATTAATCCGCGGGATCTCACGGGCGAGAGAACAAACCGGCCATGAGAAACTTATCTCACGGAACAATGGTTTGCAGCAGCTCGAGGGGCCCTCCGGCCCGCACATGCTGACGAAGCACACTGAGGCGGAGGGTGATGCAGAGCACCTTGTTGAGGCAGCAGACGCCACCCGGCACAACGAATCTCAAAATCAGGATAAAGTAAAGCCTCGCCAAGGAATCGAATACGATGATGTGGAGACGAATAGTCGGTCAAAGGTTTTGTCGAGGGCTTCTGTGAAAGTTGAAGGGCCGGAGCATTGTCCGAGCTTGGACGTTTTGGACCAGTCTCCAACTGAGCTAGGGTTGGAGAAAGACTTGGAGGAAATTCTCAGATCAACGGACAAGCGAATGGGTCATGGTTCGCGTTGTCCCTCAGCCAGGATGTCGCATTTTCCGGACGGAAATTTGCAGAGAGGAACGAGGCGCGACAGAAGATTCAGTTATAACATGGGCGACTTCCGTGGCGGGCCAAGCTCCGACACGGGTATTACTGAGAGGATGACGCCGCCCAGATACACCCTTATTGACAGACCTAGACCGCTGTCAATGCAACTGGGCCAGTGCACGAATTACGCACCTAGGAGAAAGAAATCGCTCCTTCAACAGCAGCTCCACACTAAGACTTATGCTCAGCGACGGCGTCTCACTAAAGTGTCGTACACTGGACCCTTTCTGGCCGAAACCCCTACAGTACTGCATCCCAGCAGACCGTGGTCCGGTTGCGGTCCAGAAATGCACCGATCGGGCGATTATTATCGTGGTTTCGGACATAGGTCGAAGGTGCCAGGTCCCGACAGGAGAGCACGAAGGGACACTGTGTGGTCCAACCCACTGAACGCACACGTTCAACACCATGGGAAGCAGAGTTTTTCAAATTTCTAGAGGCTACTCTTCTCCTTTTTGTGTAAGCGGGATTTATAGTAGCTAGTTATGCCGACTCTATGGACTACAAACTCCCGTCACAGTACTACAACCCTTAAGAAAATCAAGTAAACACTCGTTGTACATCCAACGGGGGGTTAGGTTCCATGAACTAGCTACGAGAGCATGGAATTGGCACGCTCATGGTGGCTGTGCTCCAATATGTCAAAGAATAGTGCACTCTGAATGTGGTTTGAGCTCCATCTTTTTCGAGACAAGCCGGCGGGCAAATTGGGTTTTCCTGGCTAATCTGGTGGACATATGCCTTGGATATCGGCAGGGCAGACATTATTCTCTACAATCCCGACACAGGTTTGGTGTGGGTATCGTGCTTCAACCTGGATGACGCGAGGTTGCAACAAGCCGCGCAGAAGTTCAATGACGCCACAATAGCCTTCAAAACAGATTGGGAGACACAAGGGTTCGATCGCTTAGGTCCGGAACTTAAGGAGCGCAGGTAGAGACAGGCAGACTATGGTATCACCCACACATGCCGCGATAGCGCCAAGGAATGAGTGTGGTTATGGTGAATATCATGGACTTGTTCCTCGTAGCCAGCATCAGGATCATGAACCCTCGTAATACGAACACCCGAGTAGCTCGAGGAATTAAGCCAAATGAGGATCGACCCATAAACATTATGAAAGGGACGTCGAGGTAAGTTGGGTTACAAGTGCGAGAGTTGTTAGTCGTCACAGTTGAGTGCTGAACTCATGGAAGTGGAAGGGGACTGCTCCCCACCGCCTCAACCCTGCCTCTTCATCATTCGATCGAGTCCATTAGGAAGTCCTTTGTGTAATATAGATTTCAGATGAAGTCGGACCTTAGCAGATAGTTTGTCCACTCTAGCATCACCACGCCAATCCTCCCACAAGAGCATTCTTCCACATATTCTCACATATTCTCACATATTCTCACATATTCTCACATATTCTCACATATTCTCACATATTCTCACATATTCTCACATATTCTCACATATTCTCACATATTCTCACATATTCTCACATATTCTCACATATTCTCACATTAAGGCTTAATCACCGACCATTACTTTAATACAGCACTAAAGAAGAATTACCAGCCAATTGATCATGTTGTCATCAACTTAATCACAAGAGGCTGGGTTTGGCCCGCACCAGTTCGTGACCGTGTCAGCTGGGTCGGCTGTCGGCGCTCTGCATGCCGTCGGAACGACTTCTTTAGCCGCGACTGCAAGGTCGAAAAGGTCCTACAGAATATTGAACCTAAAGGCGGAAACCTTTTGGGAAGTAGTTCAATGGTATGGAATTTCCGCTTTCTAGGGTGTTCACCAGTAATCGTCAACCCCACCATCGAACCTGAAACTGAAGGTAGCAGTGCAGAGATATTAAGTAGATGAGTACAAATTCGCAATTTCTAGGAATCTATCTACTACCCGGCCTTCTCATCACTTGGCAGAGTTATGCGAATCTCGGTTCTTGGAGGACATTGGACAAATTCGAAGGAGACGTGGGTTTAGTTGGAACCACAACGAACCGGAAAGCACCGCTTTCTAGCTGGAAGCACACATTCTTGCGCCAGATAATGGACTTGGGAGCACATGACTGGGCCTTGAATAGCCCATATCGCGTTTGGAGGGCTCCCATGACTTTCTTAAAGCTCAGATATGGAAGCAATACAACTCTACAATTCCAACTGTTGGTGAGCCACCGCTAGTCTCTCCTCGGTTTCCTGACGTAGTGCAACCCTTCTGGAGCTATGCTCTTTTAGAGTAGAAATAGAACATTGGCATAAGTGAAGAGGAAGGACGTGGGGTAAGGGAAACAACGATTTGGTGGTTAGTAGAATCATCCCGAACACGTTCTTGTACATGTCATGCCTTATAAGAGAAGTCTTCCTAACACTATCGATACTGTCCTCCTTGAGAACCTTTCCCACGACAAGATACGCAGCTCAGTTCCTTGAGTCCTGCTTTCCACAGTGCCCTTGGCTATCTTCCACAAGACTTCGTATTGCAGATAAAGTATCTGCATAGCGAGTGGACCAGCATAGCGAATGGACCACCTTATTAATCACCCTTACTTTCATTACCCTCTAGCACAACCATCGCTTCTGTAAACATTTTTAACTATTTGGTATGGCTGTCCTTGGATAATTGTAAATCGATTGCATGTGTTCGTGCATCATGCCCAACCCTACTGCGGAGATCCCAACGCCGCATCCTCGTCTCCGAGCGCCTCGAGAGGCGACCTTCTCGACTTGCTTCCCAATTCACCTGCTCATTCAAACAAGCTTCGGTTCTGAAAGTACTGACCCTCGCCTACTGTAAGGCTTCATCCATGTCTGGGATGCGGCTCCTGGGATCTGCGACACTTGCTTCAGAATGCTCTTCCTGCCGAAGTATTTGGTTCTCTGACTTCAACAGGGCCAGCTGATGTATGCTTCCTTACGTGCCTTTTGTGTAATAATGCAGAACACTGATAACGGACGTTAGGGGGGTTTTTCGATGCCTGATAATCGCTGTTAACCCGGCTTCTACTAGATTCAGACTAAGAACTAGCTTCGATAGGGTCGTGCGGCGTGCGAGAGACCCAAGGCTCTAGTAACCTCGGAGTGCCCTCAACAGGCGTTGGCATACGAAGCCGCACATCTAGCAGTTAAATAACCCGTTCAGAGCTCGTGGGAATAATCCTACTTCTATACAGCCCCCTCATATATCTTCTCCGTCATAGACTCTCGTACTGCTGTGCAGAAGGTGGGAAAGTAGTCTTCCTTCACGATAAATATTGTAGTTGCTCTAATTCTCTTCTCGATCTACCGCCCGTTGGCCGCCTTAAGCCGGCCAGAACAATCAACGCTAAGAGGGCTACAGCAAATGACAGGAATGAGGAGACATACAAAAAATATTTATGCTGTTATCTTTATGACAGAATATGTATTTGACCAGACCCAATGCCTGAAGCGCCGTTCAATGCTAGAAAAGGCTGTGTGAGCAAAGATCGAGCCTTGAAATAGTGATTGAAGTTTAAAATTCGTTCTATAACTTTTTAACTTATTTTTAGCCATTCTAATTTATTGCAATGACCTAGTCGTCCGATAGAGCGCTATTGTTAACGTTTTGCCCTGTGGCACTGAACTGAGTGCAGGGTAGGTCGCTCATCGGATGCGATTCACGCGGCTGCAACCTTTAGTCATGCATAGTCGCGTGTGGCGGGCGTTGGCTACCATCGCCTCTTCGCAGCCTTCCTAACTCACTTGAAAGGATCAAGTAATTCAACACATCTGTGACCACCTTAAAGTGTTACATTTATTTTCTAAGCAGGTTTCGATTGGTGGCTTGTACCCGCGATGATGATGTATGGCGGCCGATAGCGTTGACGCCTTGGGTCACGGTGAACCATTGCCGGTTGCTAGGCTAAACCATCTTAGTATTCGTACGCCTTTTAGCCATAGTGACGACGCTCCACTGGTAATCGAGCCTACCATGACCTTGTCTCGTCGAAGGTGTAATTATCAGACTCGACGAGCTTATATTTGGCGATTAGATTAGATTGTGTGCGAGATCGAGCTAGGACTAGATAATAAAAAGATCTTCATATTTGGCTTTTTAACAGTTAATCCTCCGAAGAGAATGCGTACGAAGCTCTGGTTATCGGTTGATGAGACGCGTCGCGGTCGGTAAGCAGTCGATTAGCCATATGCAACCTCAGTAAGCTGTGGAAATGATCGGTATTCTAATTCGAACAATAGTTGATTCCTCCAGATCCGTCAATTTCCTCGAGTTGGTCCTACAAGCGCGTCGAGGTCGTACGCTTCACGTTGTAGATCTGTGCAGCAGCCTATTTACTGAGTGCAAGATCTTTATCAACAGTTTGAAGGGAAAGTTTAGATGTCTCTGTTCTGTAGCTAATGGCATCTTCTTTGATAGAGAAAAATGTAATGGAAGATGGATGGGTCCCAAGTTGTCGGAATATTACGGTGTGATACTCATATATGGTTAGGTGCGCCGTGCGCACACCAGCCGCAAGGTGCAAGTTTGGCGAGCGTTGACCCCATAATACATAGGATCATGCCACGAGGCACAACCGTAACAACTAACTAGCAAGATCGTCCAATTGAGTTGCCCCAGAGCGGTTATAATCTACTCTATGGGCTTATTGAAGCTCGCCAACCATAAACTTCAGAGCTTGATTAAACCATAATACCGTGCTTTCAGTTGCGACCCTAACATTTGACTATAATAGGTATTCCTGCAGATAGATATTTCTATAGTCATGGTGCAGAGCTAGATGAGAGGAGAACTTTAAAAGGAAAATAGAGAGAAAAAAAGAATAAGAAAATCTAGCTCTCGCTATAAAGGGGCGAGAAGCTTTGAGTGGCTGCCGACTTTGGCCCACTAGGATTGCGAGCCATTGTCTTGCTGGACGACTCGTAGGGTATGGAAACAGCCACACTCGATGTAGAACTACCAGACAGAAGTCTTCTGCTAGATAATGTTCCGTTACTGGTCTTTGAGCGCAAAGCATTGAAAACCCCAGAGCGAGCTGGGGGAAGATCCGAGCCGTAACCAATCGGGCGCTCAGATGGTGGGCTACTGTGATCGGATTCGGCATGCATGGCCATCTTTTCGCGGATGCGCTGGGCGCCGTCGGAGAGATGACGGGCGAAGTCATCGCTGACTCGTGGGTTGTTGACGGCGAAGTTGGGGGCATCGGTGCTTGGTGTCTCGAATGGTGTGACGAAGATATCATCCCGGTCGTTGTTCTTCAAACTCCATGAGTCGGACGCCAGGTTTGGAATTTTGGGCCTTATATTGTCGTTCTCGTCCGGTTTACTGGCACTCTGTTGTAGTCTGAGTTCGTTCTTAGATGGTCCCGCAGAGGTTTCCCGCCACAGGTTGTTGTCCACCTTTTCGAGGAAAGCTTGAGGTTCGGATAGCCGCGACCGATATGGCGTCTTTTCAAGTGTTGCAATGCTGCTCACGCAGGTCTGATTCGGCATCCGTGAAGATGGGGAGATGGTCGGGTGATGAACCCGCGAGGAGCTGCGGCCAGTTCCGGATGAAGCTGCCACTGCCGGGCCAGAGCGCTGGCTCAAAGCCAAGCACGTAGCTTCAACCATGCTGTTCTTCCCACGTTCCATGCGCTGGAAGCAAGCCCGTGAGAGAAATTCTCCTTCGACCGTACTTTTATACTGTAAGGTCGAAGATGACCTATCAATCTGGACGTTTTGCAGTCCTGGGAAGGAACGCGATCGTCTGTTGATCTGCTTGGTGTTTGTATCGATGCCACGAGCTGGGGTTGCTGTTGCTATTCGGTTCTCTCTCTGGGCCTGACGCCTGACGTATTCCTCCTCGTCGTACTTCAGAGTTGGTCGCGGTTGTAGACCAAGAGCAGCAAATTTGTGGTTTTTCTTGAGTCCGAGGGAGTCATTATTGGGGTCGCCAACAGTAGCGCTAAGGGGCGCCATCGGAGGACTGCGTTGGATCTTCTTCTTTTCAAGAACTGTTGGACTAATCTCAGCGGGCGTAGGTGGAGGATTTCCTAGGCCCCGGGGGGGAAAGGAATGAAGACTAGGCGCACTGGCCTTTGCTCGGACTGTCTTGCCGGCATTTCTCTGTGGTGGATTGTTGAGACCTGTCGTCTGGATACCTGTAGGCAGTGTGTCTGTGCGGGAATGATAAAAGGTGCTATTGTGACCTTGCTTTCGTGGAAGACCATGCTCTAGATGTTTGATAGATGGAACCGGTGGCGAGTCTTGCGAATACGGTGATGCTGTTGGGTCCATGGATGCGTGTTCAGACTCTTTGCCTTCCGCCGCGATGCGCTCCTTTTCTTGCTGCCTCGAGCGCTGGAAGGCAGACGGCGCAATATCGTCACTGTATAGCGCACGACCACAGCTTCCAGACGACGGAATGATAGTCACCTTTTGCCTGCCACCGAAGAGGTTGTTTCGCTCCGTCGTCCTCCCACGATTCATTATGCTCTCTCCATTCCTCGTCTCTGCCTGCCTGCCTTCGATACGACCGTGTCCGGTGGCGGGCCTTTTCGGACTGCCTCTTTCATCATCTTGACAATGGCATTGCTCCCTTGAGATTATTTGGGATGGTCTTTCTGTGTACAGAGCGTTATCGTCCTTAGCGTTTGGGCTATTCTTTGTTGTACTTTCTCGTTCGCGCAGCAACGAGAACCGGGCGGATAGCTCTTTCATGACGGTGCTTGTGCGGAAATCCGTATGTGAAGTTGGAGGAAGTGATGTGCTGACATCCACTCCAGGTTCCGGCTCTTCGTGCGACTTCTTGATGCGACCGAGCATCTTGAAGGGGAACGAAAAGTCCCTCTTCGTCGACGGTCGGGCTGCAGGCACCTTTTCGCCCATCTTGCTTCTGGCGCGGAGGCGGTCCATATTGACGGTGGTGATCTGGGTTCGCAGGTTGCAAGGCTGACTATGTTGCCTGTTTGGCTTTTGCAACTATACCAGGCTCTCAAACTCTCCGTTGGCATACGATAAATAGTCTTTCGCCTTGTCCACTACTAGAGCGGAAGTAGTACATCGTGGGAACAATGAGGAAAATGATTTGGTGCTTACATTGTTGTTTGATGATTGTGGTTTGATGGCTTGTTAGTGTCTCACATACAAAACACAGCAACAGGATTGACTGTTGTTTGAGTCTGGTCGGCCGAGCGGCCTCGCGCCACAGCAGGCAATGTGTTTCACATTTAGGCACACCTAGCGAAAGCCGCCAAATCACATACCAACTGCTTGATGGCTCATACAAGCGGTGACACAGAAGAACGACGTAAAGCCTGGCATCTTGACGACCTATCCGCGTGTAACCATGTTCACCTTGACCACTTCTTGCGGGGAGACAAAGCTGATTATGTGTGACTATTTATACGGATATCGTACAGTCTTTTCTCTCAGGCAATTGAGCTAGTATTGGATAAAGTCATAATGTAATTAATGCCAGTCTATAGATTGTATACAGAAATCATTATAATGACATCTACGGACTGTCATTGACGAACACAAAGCCCCCGCGGAACTTGACTTGTTGAGATGTGAGTTCTATTAATTTAGCGCCCTTACATTACTGAAAAGGCTGTCCTATTGAGTATTGGGAGATCCAAGGCCCATCGACAATATGTCCGACGTTAACGGAGCATAGTAGAACAAGAAAAAGGAAAGGCTATATGGAGATTGAAGACAGATAGAATGTTTCCTCCACTGTTTATCACGCATATCCTGGAATGGAGTAAAGGAATGGGCTAGTCTAATGTCCAGGGATCTTTAATTTCCGAGGTCTCCAATCTCCTAGCATCCACACGGGATGACGCTAAAGCTTGGCTCGAGCTAACGGCTTCACATTCCAAAGAGTGTAGTCGGATACAGCGAGGCCACATTCTACAGCATGTGGTACCTATTATGGGTAACATTCCAGCCCTGCCAGCACTTAGAGCACCCTAGAGGGCGTGTGAACCCCCATGGTCACTTCGGACCGTGAATCGCTGTTCCTTGCCATTTGCGAGTCCGTTTGCCATGAGTTCTATATATTGGTACGATTCCAGGGTAGGTATACCATTATCCTGAGGACGCATCTATGGGTTAGAACCCTAGATACTGACCTAGATATTCTATTTTAGTGCTGTTACTGTGCTAAAGGTGTTATTTAAACGACCGACACCACCTAATCGGAGTGTGCCCCTGGCGTCCCTAACATCTAGATAGACGAAAGATTTAGGGAATGTCCGAGACAATAACTTAGCCAACCTTCAAGGAGACGCCTAAAAGAGGCCCATGGAAGAGCTAATAAATAAGCCCAAGGGACACACTAAGGAAACAGACGCGAAGATATCCTTGAACGATAATACTAATCCTCAACCAGAGGTTAACGATAACCACCCGAATCAAGACTCGGATGACGTAAATCCCTCTGATTTCGACTTTAAAGACCCTTTAGATCCAGATTAGCAGGGAAGTCCGAGCTTTGGCGTTCACACGAACGGCATCAATGACGATAAGAAGGCTAGACCCTGGGATTGGAGGCATGAGCCTAAGCAACCTGGGGCTGAATATGAGCGTCCAGAGCCTGAACATCCCGAGCACTATGACCACGGATGCCTTAAGTACCAGGGCCCCGAGTCCCCGAGACTCCTATCGTCGAGGATATATGCCAAGAGCACGCGTGCGCTCATCCAGAACATCATGGGTTTCAGGTCGTCAAAGTGTGTCATAAGCGCGAATGTGAGGCTGCAGAACATCACGAGCCCCACGTTATTGAGGCCTTTTGCCCCGAGTCCGCATATCAAGACTCAAAGCATCTTAGGGACCAACAATGCCGCAATTCTCGAACGCTTATTCGAGATCCCCGCAAGAATAGTTCTGACCGTTGGAGATAAGTACATCCTGTATCCACCCTAACATGAATAGATTACCCATGTCATCAAAAACGCCAAGGTTGCCAATGTCGATCAGTCCCAATACCCCTCTGACTCAACCACAACTACTCTAGTGAATCTAAATGAATTGGCATTGACTTTCTCGGACGATCTCGCCTCGAATTTTCCATATTCGTGCATTATACCCAGTCCTATAACAAAGGACACTGCTCCGCCGCCTCATTAGAGCGCCCCCGTACGACCACCTCTCTGGGTTACTTCCTCTCTTAGCTGCTCATCTACCCGGCTTGTGCCTAACGGTCTTGGCGCTAGCCTGCTGCAAGGCTTCCTCCGTCTTTGAGATATTTTTTTTTCTAGCTCTATAGCGTTTACTAAGGTTCTAATTCTCCTGCGAAATGATTGGGTTCTCTAACATTAGTAAGGCCAGCTAATACATAATTCCGTAAGTACCTTTCGTAAAAGAAGTTGAAATCTAGAAATAATATTGAAAAGCTTTCTCAATACCTAGTAATCTAAAAATTAATGTATTAAGATTAATTACTAGCTTTAATTAAGTAATACGGCGCATAAGAAACTAAGGTTTAGGTAGCTAAGAATACTCTTAGAAAGCACTGTTACGACCCGTCATGCGGCCTTCACGTGATACTAAAATACCCCCACTAATTTCCTCTGATTACCACTAAATACCCGCTTAGCCTCCTAGGCTTATAACGTTCCTATAGTTATATCGGGCCCGAAATTCACAAATGGTATTATTGAGATTGTAGCGGAGCTTTGATTTGACGGAGCGGTGACCTTCATACTTATCCATTACGGGAAGATTATATGTGCCCGAAGATCGGAATCTATTCGATACCCTTTTCGTTCATTATCTAGCTATTTATATTCAATGCGATTACCTACCCACACGGTAGGGCGCTATCCTTATCCCAGGTTAAGTAGTGGGTTCCACCAGCTGCTAGATATAGCGCCCTAAATTATAGCAATCCATTAGCGGGCTATAAGCTAAGACGGGGCACCCAGCTTCCGGCCACCCCAGCTTCCGGCCACCTCCAAAAAGACACATTCCAAATCAACACACATCACTCAGACCGCGTTTTCTCGCGCAATCTAATTACAACATCTTCGCGATTGGGTTATAGCCCAGCAAGCCCTAGGGCTGCCACTCTCGCATACACAGCTACGAGAGTTCGCTATACGTATCCTAGCTACTCAAGGGGGTATACGGCCAATCGGAAAACGCTGGGTTAATAGCTTTACGCCGTAACCCAGAGATCAAGACTTTACGAAGTAAAGGCATGGATTCCGCTCGCCTCAATGGAGCTACAACTGAGACTATCCAGAAGTTCTTCCAGCTTTTCGAAATACCAGCGATCAAAGCTATCCGACAAGAGAACCGATACAATACAGACGAACACGGGATACTAGAAGGCCAAGGCAGCAATGGGCTAGTCCTGGGGTCAGCCGCGAAGCAGATAGCTCTCAAGAAGCAGCTTGGATCGCGTTACTGGACTACAATCATCGAGTGTATCTCCGCAACGGGTCGAGCACTTCCCCCAGTCATTATCTTCAAAGGCACGAGCGTACAAGCCCAGTGGTTTCAAGATACACTTCAGCTAGCTGATTGGAGGTTTACAGCATCAGTAAATGGCTGGACTTCAAACTCCTTGGCGCTATATTGGATACGAGAGGTATTTATCCCGTTAACAAGGCCTCAGCAGCCAGAAGCTAGGCTCTTGATCGTTGACGGGCACGGTAGCCACACAACAGACGATTTTATGCACGAATGTTATCGGAATAATATCTCTTTATTATACCTTCCGCCACACACCTCACCCGTTTTACAGCCTCTTGATCTGGCTGTCTTTGGGCCCGTTAAGTCAATCTATCGGTCTGAGGTCACGAAAATCAGCGCACTGACTGATACGACCCCAATCGGCAAGACAACCTTCCTAGATGCCTATAATAAGGCTCGAAAAGGCGCCTTTACGATCAAGAATATCCCAGCCGGCTGGAGGGCATCAGGGATGTGGCCAGTTAACCGTAGTAAGCCCCTTATGAGCCGGTTACTAGCCCAGCCGCTGGAAGCTACAGCTACGCCAACAGCAACACGAGCAGCACCCATACAGCTAGCTCAAACAAAGCCTACAATATCTCTTACAACACCTCGTCACTCAAGTCACGTTTCCAAGCTAGCCCAGACCTTCCTTACAACGTCAGCGGATCGTACAGTAGCCCGGCTACTATTCCGGAAGATTGGCCGTAGCCTTGACGGGCAGAACACGAAGCTAGCTACAGCTGAAGCCACAATACGGAAGCTTGAGGTTAAAATTTTTAATCTACGCCCTAGGAAACGGACCAAGGTCAGAGAAGACCCCAATAGTCGGTTCGTACGGATTGATCAGATCATTGAGACAAAAAAGCGCCTTGAAAAGCAGTTTGAGCCAGCCCGGCTTTCTCAGCTAAATAGATCAGTTAAATTTGAGTCCCTTTGTCAAGAATGGCAGCTTGAATAGCTAGAAAACACCAAATAAAGGGATCGCGATGTTGTTGTGTTGAATTTGAAGCCCTCAAAGGTTACGTATTGAGTCTTGTGGAAGTGGCCGGAAGCTGGGGGTGGCCGGAAGCAGGGTGCCCCGTCTTCTTGCGCGACCGAAAGCAGCCCTATCTTTCAAGAAATAATCGCTGTCTGTGCACGTGATCTAAGGGGCATATCGCGATGCCAACGTTAAAGGTGCTCAAGCGGCTCCCGTCCCACTATAGCATGAGCACATTTTTCACAAATGGGGATTGAATACCTTTATGAAACGCCGAAGGATAAGTTAGATCCAATTTCTAAACAATTAGATTGTAAGTAGATATTTGGAAGGGAGTTAAGCATCGTTACTCGGAGCTCGATATGCGTATAAGAAGACAGGCTAAGACGTGGTTATTCATGTTCGTGTTAAGCATTATTCCTCCATTTGTGTAGTTAGATCCACGATAGTAAGTAGATATATAACTATCTCTTAACCCCTAATCGCTTGTCCTGGTAATTCAACGCTATCAAAATCTCTGATTGACTGGGTTTGCAGAGTCTGCACTTTTCATTAGTTGCAAACGAAAGACAGTGCTTCTCTGCCCGTTGATTTGTGGGCATAGCGTACTCACTTCGATCATTGATACACTTAGGACATAGTATGCTTGGACTTCCGGACGAATACCGCTGAGCTATATAGCAAATTGGTTCGTTGTGGTGCAGGGTTAGTCCAACGTTCCTGTAGTCAATCTTTTACCCTATTAGATATCATGCTTGCTTCTGATGATTCGTTAATTGCCTTGCAAGGAAAATTTTACGCGATCGCGGCTTCGATGTCTTAGCAGCATGAGTTCCTAGAACGAGATGCATACCTGACCTCCTTGCTTACGCTACTGATGATTAAGCTTTATCATTCCTGAGGAATACAGTACGGGGCAAGATGTTCGAGAAGCCTGTTGCCACATTCCATCTACAGACAGGGTGGGGAAGAAATACACCCCTTGTGGGGACATGACCGTCAGCCGGCGCACGTCGCCTCGTCTACCAGACAACCGCCACACAATGGTATGCTTGCTGCGTCCAGACCATACCACGGCGAGGCACAACTGAACATAAAGACACGCTGTCTCAATATAGAATAGAAGCCACTCCGGTAGAGATCTTCTCGTATAGTATAAATGGTGTATAACTCCGGATTTTGAACAGTGGTTTGTTCACACCTGCATCGCACCATCAGACAAGCCTTTACAAGAACATCACTCCACACCTTATCCTAACGAAGCATTGCTCGTCCAAAAACACGTCAAAATGCAATATCCGGTCATGTTCGCTAGTCTCTTGCTTGTTGCGTCGATTCACGCACAAGAGGCTGATTTCAACGCAATCACCACCCCAACTCTTGATGAGGTGGTCGTTGCAGGGTCATTGTTTTCGATCGATTGGCAGGCCCCTGAGAAATATCGTGAAGGGACTATTAGCATCGATTTGATCAGTGGCGATAGTCCTGGCACGCTAACTCCTGCCAAAAATATCGCCAGTAGGTCTCCACTTTAGCATTGATGGCTCTGGTACTGACATGGGATCGACAGGTGGCGTCGCAAACTCAGCAGAGAAGTTCGATTGGGCGGTGGATGAGACCCTTGGCGACGACAATACCTATGGGCTCAAGCTCGCCTTAGAAAGCGACCCGAACGTGTTTCAATATTCCATGCCGTTCAAGATCGACCGTTCAAACTCGAAACCCACGACCGTGTCAGGTGGATCGGCCGCCAGTGGTCTACACATGGTTAAATCGACCCCTCTCGCCATGCCATCGACGAAGAAGATCCTATTCACGTTATCGAACGCGACGGCCGAAGCGCCCAAAGGAGAGTTCAACGGCACGAGTTTCCGCTCTCCCGGGTCCCCATCATCCGGCAACCCCACGGTCGAACCTGGGACTCCGAGCTACAGTGGGGTGACATGTGGTCCGGGCTTGCCAATGCTGCTAGGCTTCCTGCTCGTCGGCCTTGCTGCTGTGTTATAAAGCCATATTATCTTTCACGAACTGTAAGACTGTGCTGAAGTCAGAGGCAAGCGCCGGGCCGGTAGAAACTGGCTGAACTAGCAAAATATCACTTGTTTTCCAAAGGCGTACATTCTTGCGCCAGGCCATGGACGGCGGATTCGGGGGACCTTTGGTTGTACAGCTTACCTCGAGTTTGTGTTGCCATTGTGACGTTCGGGCCTGGTATACCTACAGGGTAGGTAGATCAGAGGGTCATTTTGTTGTTCGTAGTACGTTGGGTCACAAGTGCGAGACTGGGTAGTCGTCACAGTCGAGTGCTGAAGTTATGGAACTGGAGGTAACTAAGCGTTGACAATTGTATTGATAGCTGAGTTGTATGCAATGAATGTGAGTGACGCGTGAGTCCTATATACTAGTTGGGAGCGTGCCTTTCGTGGGTGCGCTCCCGGGGGATCGCTTGATGTTTGGGTGCGCTCCTGGATGGAGCGCAGGCTGTTCTTGTACGCTCCCACTCGAGCGTACGTTTGATGATTGGAAGGAAATTGTGGGATAGCTAGGTTATCGAAATAACTTACAATAGCTACACAACGAATAAGATTCCACGGCCTTGAATAGATCCACCATTTTAACCAGCACTCTAAGAGCCGATCTTCTAGCGAGTATCGTCTTCTCATTGTACGCGACCATAAAAGTCACCACTCCGTCAGGTTCGAGCTCTACTTCTGGCGATAACCCGTCCGCCCTAACTTCATACCCTCAATGAATCTATTCACATTGCGCTTTGGTGCAAGCCAACTGGCTATGAGGCGTTTCTCGCTTTGTGACGGCGCTTTCCAAATTTCGTCGTAGGGGATCATGGCATAGGAGGACTTGCTCGTCCGCCGGCTGGCCCTCGCATCCGCCACCTGGAGTCCACTTTTCACGTCGGCACTGTATACCTGGTCGTCTACTTGAACGTAGAACCTACGGGGTGTTGTGTATTCAATGGCAACGCGGCAGGGGTCGCTGAGATACCGCTGAGCGGGTTCATATCGTTTGTCACGCCCGCTATTTAGACCTAGAAACCAGCTCATCCCTAGCTAGCCCGATTAGTCTGGCAACCCGGGCGAGAGACGTAGCGGAGCGCGAAGACTGTGACACTCAGACACGCCAGAACGATGGGCATTTGACATAACGACGACGTGGTAATTGATGGTCTACACTCGTGGATAGTTCTGTTTGGGCTTCTTGCGTCTGAAAGTAGGATTGGACAATGAGATTGGGTATGGCTAGCATACTCCTCTTAAATCGCATTTCCAGGTGTGCTAAGACCGTTTATTCACAATACTCAAGACAAGCTGTGAGGCAAATGTCCATGGCGAAGCTGGGCATCTTAGCATACTCATTTCAGCACGTGAGTTTAGAGCTTCCCCTGTACCGGCATCTCGCGTACTAGGTTACAAGAGATGGACTTTTCACTAGCGAAAACATCTTAAAACTCTACAGAGCCCATGGAACACCAAATGCCCAATGTTCAAGCTTCATCGTCGGTGTTCGAGAGCTCTGTTAGGCTTGGATGAAGAGCACCCCGATATTAGTTTGCGGCCCCTTAGAGCGACACACTTTGGTTCAAAATATGTGACCAGTCCTCGTAAAAGTCTCATCTGTCGATGCGGACCGAATAAGCGAAATTGCTTCCGGCTGCAGACCATGGCAAGTAGATTAAAGAATCCATAATTACAATATCCTAAATTAGATAATCTGTTTGAACAAATGGGGAACCTGTGAACAAGATAGCGAGCAGGTTGATACCTTTTTTTTATGTTTTCCTAGACCGCTGATAGCTTGTGGACGGGGCTATTGCCACTACTAGCAAGCCCGGTGGAATGCCGTGGGGCCATGCAAGTGAATATGAGTTGGTTGCGCCATTGACAATTCGGGCACGAAATCCGCGATCCGTTTTGGATGCAGGTAAAAGATTGACCCAGTGGCGGCAGTACTAGCGGCAAGGGAAGAAGCAACACACGTCTCTGTGTCCGGGAGCGCGGCGAGTCAACGGCTAATGTAGGGGCAAAGACACGCATAACCTCACATCGGAGACTGAGACCGCTGTAGGGTTAATTGCGGCGGGTTCGAAGTTTTTACAACGAGCGCAGACTTCAATATTGGTCTCGATCACGTATGGTTCGCCCGCCTGGACGAAGTGTAAAATCTCTCCGCCAGCGGGCAAGCATAGGCCATCAACGACCACCCGTTAAAATAACAAGGGAAGATTTTATTCCTGCTGGATAGAAAGAACAATCTGTAATGCTCCGCGCTTTTAGAAAAATGTTGTCCGCCACTCTAAGTGTTGGAGGCCGCGATGAGCACAGTTCGGCCGTATGATTAACCTCATCGAGTCCTGTGCATACTGACACTAAATACTGAGAACTAGACAAATGCTGAAGACTACAGTTAAAGGTACATGACCGAGCCACAGGAATGAGTCCAAATTTATCATTTTTGGTTCAGTATATAATCATCAACCGCAACCGCCAAGCTATTAACCGCGGCACCCTAGTATAACATCGCTTTATAGTGGGACATCTAATTAAGGCGAGATCTTTTAAAGCATAGTGTGTACCCTTCTAATTCATATAGCTGTCACAGTTAGGTTGACTCCCTACATTGATCGAAGTACTAGACGCCACATTTTCCAGTCTTCGGGATCCTCAGTCGTCTCGTCCCGCTTGAAGTCGTATATGCTTAGCAGAGCGCAGAGGATAATCTTCATCTCAGTCTCTGCGAACTTGCATCCGATGCAGCTCCTAGGTCCCTGGAGGAAGGTCATGAACGCATTGTTCGCCCACGTGCTGGGAAGGTCGTCCCAACGATCTGGATCGAAATTATCCGCGTCGGGACCCCAGTATATGGGCAGGCGGTTAATGGCGTTAGCAATGACGTAGACGACAGTGCCTGCTGGGATACGGTAGCCAGCCAGGGTGTCTTCGGCTAGCGACTGGCGCACTGTCATGGGGATAGGTGGGATGTAGCGCAGAGACTCGCGGCAGTACGGAAGCTGGTCGACGTCGGCTTTAGCCAAGCTCTCATGATCATAACGGCCGTTGGTATCGAACAAAAACAGCACGTTTTCCTTGATCTCCTGCGGAAGCGGGATTGGATCTCTGGGTGTGTGGAGAGAAGATGAAGGGCCCATGCGACAACGGTTGTCGTAGTATCGTGGCCCGCCCACAGGAACGTCATGATCTGGTCTCGGACTGTTTCAAAGGTGAGTCCTTTCTCGCCATTATCTTGGAGCTTCTTGTTATGCTTGACGATAAGACCAATGATATCTTTTCCTCCCATGCTTCGCTTAGCCTCAGCCCGCTTCTTGTTGACAATGTCTGTGGCCTTGCCAGCAATGATACTGCGCGAAAGTCCCATGTCCCGGTCCATCCTAGCTGGAATGTACTTGGAAGTGGGGATAAGAGCCTGAAGACCGTGAAGAATGCGCGAGAAGATGTCAAAAGCGAAGACCAGGCGGTAGGCTTCGCGGATGGGAGTTTCCGGCTCCTCCAGAGAGATGATCTCGTGACCAAAGTCAGCCTTACCAATGATATCGAGCATTGCGCGGTTAAGCCACTCGAGGGCCCCTATTGACCGTTGTTTCATCCCGGTCTCCCTCATCTCATCACTCCAGCAGGAAGACAGGAGGAGAGCCTTGTCCCAGAACACAGGCGTCAATGCACCGATGGACTGGATCGAGAACCCGGGAGCGAGTGCCTTTCTCTGGTGCATGTGCTCGGCGCCCTCAGCGAGGAGGACACCCTCACCAAGGATGCAGACCATCCACAGCTTGGCACGAACAGGCTTGGGGTAGTTGTAAGGTTGCGGACGGTTATGTGCTTCAAAGCGTCATCGTGCGCAACTACCAGCCTTTCAGCACCGAAAGGGAAGAAATAGCGGACGATAGGGCCGTACTTTTGGCGCCATTGACGCTGAGGAATGCCACACTCTTGAGTGATGATGTCGAAAAATTGGCCCCAAAGTGGCAAACCCTTCATGGTGGGAATGTGTCTGAGCTCCGATACATAGAATAGGTAGATCCAACTCAGCCACATGACGAGGTATAAGGGTATCACGACCGCCCAGTTAGAGGCGATGGTGATTAAGGGTTGAGAGTCGTAGCGGCGCGAGTAAGTAGATGCGGCCGCGGCTGACACGGCCGACAAAGAGCAGAAGTTGACCTGAACCATGATGGCCATTAAGAGGAAGGACAAAGGCCTTGGGTGTATTCTTTGAGATTGCGTGGGTTTGAGTGCCTGTCTGTCGAAGCAGGGCTCACAAATTCGTCTTTCACTTTTCCAATATGCTACTGCTTTTGCCATACCACACTTGCTGGTTACTCTCTTGATTTCCGTATATTTGAATGATACGAGGGCTGGGCGACGGCTCGGAGCTTCGATTGACCAAGGGTGGTAGATCTGTTGATCAAGGGGGCCCTGTCTAAGATTACTAGTCTAGCCGCCTTGAGACCGAGTTAATTATTCCGCCCTTGCTCCAGGTTTAGTCTTAGGCGCCTAGATCTCGTACCTTTGGGTTCTTTTACGGCGCTAGTTCCAAGCTGTCATGTGCAGGCTTATTTGAGGGTCCACCTCGGGTCGCGTGGTTCGTGGTGGCAGTGGTGGCAGTGCCCCCTTCACAACGGGCGTTGTCTGAGACATTGTCCTAGACTAATTGAGGCCAGTGGGTCAAAGATCCAGTTATCCGCAGTCCAATTAAACATCAGAACCCAGAGAAGGGCCGTATTGACAAAGAGATCTTATTCCCTCCCCAAGTATAGTCCGACTTTAGTAGCCCCTTTACTCCACGCTGTAGCAGGTCGGCTAAAAAAAGATTGCGGCAAAGGGTGAAGGTCGGGAACGGGATAAGGAACACTTTAACTTTGATGAAAAAACTTTTGCCCTTTGAGATACCGTGCTACCCTGTTATGTGAGTATTTAAGACTGACGAGGACCAGTCTGAAGCTGTGAGGCGAGTGACCTGCGCACGCCTATTCGACTCAAGCCCAACATGCAATACAACCAAACTTCCACTATGCCGGCGGAACGCGTGTACTCGCCAGTCGGCGCGTGGCACATATTCGACAAGGATTGGGTATTTTCCTCTTAGGGTACCATGCCAACGAGTTCAGATTCGTGGCCGACGAAACTCCCCTATTGACCTTCCAGGAGGCAGCTACCATTATAATACTCTACCTCACTGTGGTATTCGGAGGCCAGGAGCTCATGCGCGACCAGAAGCCGTTCATACTAGAGACCCTCTTCAAGCTGCATAACCTTTTCCTAGCCTTCATGAGCGCCACGCTTTTGGTGCTGTTCATGGAACAGTTAGCGCCGACACTCTGGCAGCATGGGTTCTACGAGAACATCTGTGGTGCTGATGGGCGGACAAACCCCCTGGTCACCCTGTATTATGTAACTTCCCTTGTCGGTTTATTAAGGCTCCAAGGCTGACCAAAGCAGCTCAACTATATCAACAAGTACATCGAGCTTCTGGACACGACTTTTTTGGTGTTGAAGAATAAGCCCTTGACTTTCCTTCACTGGTACTACCATCCAGCCACGGCACTTCTGTGATACTTCCAGCTTGTTGGCCGCACGTCTGTATCATGGGTGCCCATCACCCTGAACCTCACCGTACACGTTGTAATATACTGTAATTCCTGCTAGAGCGCCCGTGGAGTCAAGGTTTCTTGGAAGAAATGGATTACCCGTCTGCAAATCACGCAGTTCGTCGTAGATATCTGTAAGCAACCCCAACTCCTCTCGCATGATCCTTACTAACGCTTCTCAGTTGTTGTTCACTTCGCATCATGGAACTAGTAGTCCAGCACGCACCTCCCCTCGCTCCCTCAAGTAGGAACCTGCGCCGGTCACCCGTATGCAGCCATCTCGGGTTGTACCATTCTCTCTTCGTACCTGTTGCTGTTCATCCTCTTTTATATAAAGACATATAAGCAGGCAGGTGGTGACAAGAAAGGGTGACAGGGACGGCTGGAGTGTCAGGTGAATTCGGAGACTGTGATTGCAAAGTGAACTTGAGCGATTGGCAACCGGCGTCGCTTATACGTCATACAGAGCGTTCTACATTCATAGCACCACGAACCAGTGGTTTCCATTCTTATAATTATATGCATAATCTCTCGTAATAGCTTTACGAGCTTTTGCGTCTTAAAGAGAAGACCTTTGTGCTCAATATAACGTTAGCTAGTTAATTAAGCACGGCAGTCTTTGTAGCTCTCTTAGGTTCAAAAAATATTGTGAGTTAGTTTCGTTATATGGCGTTTGAGTAGTGTATACCCTGATAACTTAAGGGATCCGCTTTTCTTTTAAAGGTTAATAATTCACCTAGGCCGTAATAACTTCATTCGAATACGCTGAGCTAAGTGACATTTTGAGATAAAATTAATTCCTCAATGGAATTGCCGTTGGTAATCCTTTTAGGCTTTTGTATGGCCTTATCAAAAGTCTGCTCGTTTATAGATCTAATAATTAAATGCCAGCGAGCGGAAAACTCATCCCAATCGGTTAGACTTTGTTAATAGATCTATGGCCTTTACTAGTGCCGCGTGAAGTTGGCTAGCAGTAGCGGAGGGCGGTATGTTCGCGTGCTAGAGATAGGGCAGCGAGACTACAGTTAGATAGTAGCGAGACTAGCATTCATACAGTTTATAGCAATAGCAACATGGTTTAGTAATAGCCGCATCACCACCCCGAGAGTACTCCTAGTGCAGGAGCCCTGAAGCAAAATGTACTCGGTTTAAGTTGCACAAAAGATAATTGAGGTAGAAGGGCGCAATGATGCGAATACTTAGGAGCTGATCCGGTGATCTGGCTACGTTCACGAAGTATAGGAGGCTGGTTTCGTGACTCGGGCTTAAAGAGAGCATCCTAAGTGGCTTTAGTCGTGCGATGAGTAAGATTCTTGAGGACCGACTTGCCACCCGCTACTATGTTGTATGGTGATTGTGGTGTTAGAGAAGTAGAAAAGGATGCATCTTGGCGTCCGCTCTCTGCGCTGGACCGTGAGAAGGGGTGCGTCAAAATATCACAATCAATGGGACGAGGGAAGGTGCCTGATCCGTAGTGTCTGAAATGGACCTGAGTATGGAAGATGAATTGACGCGTTATTGTAGGTACATGCGATGGGAATTATGTCTATGATTTGTTTTAGTAATGTCACCCTTGGAGACATTGTTTTCGCTGAAGGCCACTTGCTCGCCTTGTGGGGCAGGAGGGTTGACTGGGCGAATCCCAGAAGCAAATTCAGAGAAATTTGAAAGCTTACACACAAAAAGGCTTAGGAACACGAGGGTGGGCGCTTAGAGAGCCGGACATATTCCTCCACTGATTCGTAGTCGTCACTTCAGACAACGAGTCATTGTCGAAACACATAAGTAAGCATCTAAAAGCGCTGACAAGATGAATGATGGGCTGCCCGACTGGAATTTGCGAAGTTGAAGTGGTCATTGAATACTTACGTGGTCGAGAAAAGCTAGCTAGAGAATTCCAGTCGGCCCTGGGATATTTGTGATCGTGAGTATTATCAGCATTCCAAGAGGATGCACTGATTTCTTAGGATTCCTGTCTCAGCCAATCAAGGCACCCTAATGTAACTTAAGATCTCGTCTCATTCCATGTGTTCGACAGACCGATCTACCTTGCAGAATCGCCCACAGCTAGACAGCAAGGTTTTCAAGTATAAAGCCTGGCATGGTTACCGCGGGCCCAAACATCTTGTCTTTCCATGTCCATGACGCCCGATTCCCTAAATAAATCCCATTCTTCCTCGATCATCATGCAAGTCTTTGTTTTACTCTCTATCGTGGTCCAAGCTCTGGCTGGAACCACTCCCCTTTCCGCTTTGGTTTCTCGTCGTGATCTGTCGAAGATGACGGTTTCCGAGGCAAACGAAGCGTGTGGAGATGGCCAAACCGTTTCCTGCTGCAACTCCATGCAGCAGGGTGACGACATCAACAAGTCAGATGGCGTTCTCTCTGGTGTTCTAAACGGCCTCCTTGGTGACGGGCTAGCCCTTGCGGATGAGTGCTCGAAGATCGATGTTGCTGCTCGTATGTCTATTGAAAGCCACAACGAGGCGTGGACACGACTTACTAACCAAAATAGTTATTGGGGTTCAAGACCTTCTGAATGACCAATGCACCAGCACTATCGCCTGTTGCCAGGACAGTGAATCCGAAGCTGTAAGAAGACGGTCCCCAGGCCAAATCAAGCCTCTAATGCACAATAGGAAACTGGTCTTGTCAACGCGGCTTTGCCTTGCGTCGCCTTGGGCAGCCTGGTTGGTTGAGCAGCTCATGAACGCGAAGGGAAGGAATGATGGTGGTATTGAGTTCCGCTGCGGCGAAGACTAAATTATGTTCTGCTTCTCCATAGCCTTAATTGCTTTATTTTGGAATCACTCAGCCGCGTGGTCCATTTGTTTTGCGGTGCATGTGGCTCAGTGATAGTCCCGCGATAGGCAGCGCACTTAAAAGTTATCACTTCGCCATTATGACATGTACTTTGCATCACGTAATACTTCCTTGCAACCATGAGCAAGTATGTTTTCAATATGTTTTTCCACTTTTGTATGTTTTGTTGAAAACGTTCCGCCCGTTGTGTGCAAGTGGCGGGACTCAACTCTGGCGTCTCCAACAACATTGATGTTGATTATATCAACCTCGCCCCCTTTGACTTCACGCTCGGCAAAGTTAGCTGGTGCAATATCTAGCCCCTCGAGAGCGTAAAAGCAGCTCTGTTGTCTATAAAACGTACACTTATCATCGAGTTAGATCATAGCCTAGCCTGCAAATAGACGGGATCCAAGGTAAGTAAGCCGATCACCCTCGCGCTCAGATCCTTCCGGCCCCCTTCTGTCGCAATACAACAAAGCGACTCTTTCAGCCTTTCGAGTGACTCTATTTGTTGAACATTGTTGGACGATCCGCCTCTTCTCGGTCAGTGCGATGGTAGGAGTTCCTGCAGCCGATGCCAAAGATGGAGTCACAATTGTGTGTAATGCAACCAAAGCCAAGAAATCAAAGGCGATTTGCGAAGGAAGCGCGGCGAGACGCGTAACTGAGAGGAACAGGCCAACGCTGGCTTCAAAGATCTTAAGTCTGATGATCTGGCATATGCGAAGATGGCTTCCCCATGGGATATGTCGCCTCTCGATCAAATAGCTTCATTGCTGGAAAACTCAGTCTCTGGGGAAGCCACCCGTGGTCCCTCCACAACGACAATGGTCGATGATACAGTTTGACGCAAGGCTGAACATCGCCGAAAACGATGGTGGAGCAGATCCCTTATGGCCGAGCCCTACAGTCACCGGCCTCTTCTTCTTGTTACCATATTCAATGGTAGACACGTTGATGTAAACCGAACAAAAAGACCTCGTTATTGTCGTACTAGAATAGGGACGGCGTTCTGGTCAGAAACAGTGTATAATATTAATTGAGCCAGCCTAAATACATTAGGGCGCCAAAGGTCTCACCATTTACCAGTCCCGGGATATTCTCGGTGTATTGTTTAATTAGCAATGCATAGGAAACTTCAAATAAAGACTTTTGAATGGAATCCATGAATGATTTCTCGGCAGGACTCATCAGATCCATCCTTTACCCAGTCTGTCGTTCGCCCGCAGGCTATGATATCGCGTACGCTTTCCACGTCAGCCCGGCGATCGGCTTCTACAAAAAGCCAAAGCTCTATTGAACGATTCATATTATACTCCAAGGCATTTAAGTGACGTGCAAAGCTTTGGACTGCTAGCGATTCGTCAACTGGTGTGAACTTAGAAGAGTGACGCTATGGATTTGCCTGGACAAATGAACGCACGCTCGGATTGTTACACAAACTGGGGTCTCAGCTAGAGCTAGTTGCTTCGGAGGCTCCATTATCATCTGAACTGGCTTGTTGCCTCCATAGTTTTGATGCATTCGCTCGGTACGTTGCTCGACGTGGCCTACGATATCAATTCACTATTTAGCTGTGTAGGAGCTCGAGGCGAGGCCCATGGAGACTATTTGCTTAGGCCTCATGTGTTTATCAAAAGATTAAGTCGTACAAGCAATGCGCGAACTTCTATGTTCTTTTCTAGATTCTGTTCCAGATTCCTCAATTGCTAGTATAATGAGATTTGACAGGAAAAATACTATCTCCCCATGCCGCAGGAAGGTCCTTCCGGCTAGATCGTGCCCGTCCGCTCTCCGCAGCATTTCGTCTTTGACACCAGTTAGTGTAGAGCTGAGCCATACTTTTAGCTGCCTACAGATACCCAACAAGTATGATAGTTTGGCCTAGCAGATCCTCGATACCAGAACCTTTGATGGCCTAGCATCTGACGATCCATAGTGCTAGCTATAGGACGACCTTCACTTTTTGAATCTCAACCATACTTACTGTGAGATTCCCTTGTCACCCTTAATTTTGCTAGAATCATGTATTAGACCACTGAATTTGATTAGATTATGCTGGACAGATGACGGCGTTGGCAGATATACGTCGCCCTTACGTTCTGAGACCGTTGCGTTTCTGTCGAGGAATGCAACCGAGTCATGTCTCGGAAAGCCTCAAGAAAGCTGATCGTCAAGTAACTGCTCGAACAAAAAACCGAGTAACCGGTTCGGTTTGTGCTCCATCGCTTTCGACCCCATTGGCAGATCACGCAAACGTTTATACAAATACTGTTGACAAATTGCAGTGAGCAGGGATGATCGCAATCTAGCGCGACTTAATCCTTTCGGACGTTGGTCACGACTCAAAAACTCCCAAGTCCTTTGGACAATATGGCGATTAACCCGCACCGCTAGATTTTGCGCGTTCCGCGACGAGTGTTCAGGCAGGACACGGGAAGAGCTGCAAGGTAGCGTTGGACCGATATCGGCGAAACATCGTACAGGCCAAGAGATGCGAGTATCATCCAACACTTACCACCACCGTTTAGCCAGCATCCCAGTGTACGGTCTTTGTGAACATCTGAATGAAGTTGTGTTGCAGCTCAGCTAACACTCCGGAGCACAAAGCCAACTCTGGCATTCCTACCCGCATATCTACCCCAAGCAGCGTATTAGTGTGTCCACTGATTGGGAGTCGGTGATTTTGCTGGGGCTGCCCGCCCCGGTTGGTGCTATTGCCCGGCTACGCGGCCCCCAAAGATAACGATACATCTGCCGGCTACACCCAAACTGATAAAACTAGACTAAACCCTGACGCTTTCTCCGTCCGAGTTCTTATTTCTGAATATGCTACGGACCATATGCCGCCGTTTTCTGCCAGGCTCTGAAGCGAGAGAGGAGTGAACAAGACAGGATATCGTCAGCCTCGCTAATGAGTAATTGTTTGAGTCGGAAGCCATAATAGTGTAAGAAACTGTCCTCTCATTCAATCCGATGGAGTCACCAACGTCAATGCGCAGTGCAACCTAAAGTTCAGCGGTGGAGCCACGTGACCGGAAGGCCTTTCTACGAGCTGCGACAGATCGCATCCTAGGATTTGGGATGCGCCGCCCTCCACACTCATGGGTATTTGGGATTTTCTCTTGGGCGGACGAAGTACCCAGTTGCGATGAAATTTTATGGACTGCTAATCTGAGAACATCATACGATGCTTTCGTACGTTTCTGTAGGAATAAGGTCTTAGAGCTTAATGCCAATCGCACAAAAAGGACCGCTAACCCCAGCAACTTTGAACGTCCATTTACTAATCATCTGCGGACAATTTTGTTATCTTTGTTATTATTTGTAATTGACGGGGAAGAGGGTGATAAACGGGAAGGAGAGTGGGAGGTCGGAAAAGTTTTATCGATCAGTTCGCATGGCTCAATGGTCATATCCGTGCTTGTCGTGGTAGAAAGTTCGCTCGCCCATAGTACACTACTTGCGGAAACGAAGAGGATTCGGTCTCCGTGGAAGGCAAGATGGGATAAAGATACATTCCATTTGACCTCATAGATCTCGGTCTAGAGCGAGGTCCCACGCTAGCTAACTGATGGTGTCACCCTTAGGCTGCCAAGACTTTTGCAGGGAGAAAGCGCAACTGCGTGCGCTCATTGCCGTATCTCAGCTAATAAGGGCGGGTAACGTCGGGGTAGTTTCTAGGAGCTAGGACGAATGGGCCATTGTTAACTTCAAGCGATGGTGCCGCTTTATTTATACACAAGCATTGCATCATAACTTGAACGCTCATTTGTTCGACACAAAGCCTCTATGGTTCTCGTAAAGCGTAGTGATCACATAGCTAGCGGACTAAGTCGTGGCAAGGGGGGGCGGCCGAAACGATGTTAAGCGAAACATCATTCCACACTTCATTCCAAATATCCAAACTGATGGTATGGTGAGTGACTCGTTTCCATAGAGATAGCCCGTCGAGATACTAGCCCCTAAAGACGACTGAGGGTGTCTATAAGAAGCCGCTATCAGCCCGGGTAGAGGTGCAGCAAATAGCCTTGAAATGTTAACGCAACGACTGCTCCTCATACACATTCCCCGCTTTTCTAAGTTATCATTTCACAGCTGCTCGCCACGGTCCGAAGCGTCGCTTTGAAGATGGCCCTCCTATTATACTTCTCGTACTTGTTGCTCATCGCCACAGCCACTTTGGTTTCGGCTCGAGAGCAGCAAGTTGACGCGGTCAAATCGGATGCTCTTTATCGTTCCGGCAAGAAGCACCAAGAGATCATGGACGTCAAGATGAAAACTTGGGAAACGGCTCGTGCTAAGGGTGACTTCAGACAGGACACCCACCCCGAGCTTTTCTACACTGAATGTATTGATGGGAAGGCTGAAGCCATATCGAACGATGAAGCACACACTTTCAGATGCTCCAACGCAGATCTTTACCATTTCCTCAGCCATGGAGACCTGGGATCCCCCCAGGCTGCCGGTTCCTCCAGCTGGGGATGGACATCGAATGACGGTCGGGAGTTTGTCGCGATCGGTCAGTACGAGGGCACTGCATTCGTTGAGATTGATACCACGAATGGCCGTATGACCTATTTGGGTCGGCTGCCCGCCTACTCGTTGCCGTCTGAATGGCGCGAAATCCGCGCCTACAAGGACTACATGATCATCGGCTCTGAGGCACTGGGTCATGGTATTCAAATATTTGACATGAAAAAGCTGCTCGACATCGACTATGCCAACATACCAAAGATTTTCGACGCCAAATATGATCTTGCCAGCCATTTCGACTCACTGTTGCCCCATGGACGGGCTCACAACGTCGTTGTCAATGAAGAACTTGGTTACGCCGTGGCTGTCGGGGCTCAGCCTCGTGAAGACCCAATTTGTGGCGCGGGACTTAATTTCATTGGGCTCGACAACCCCTCCTATCCCGAATCACTCGGATGTGCTAATGGTGATGGGTACGTTCACGATGCTCAGTGTCTCGTGTATCGCGGCCCAGACACACGATACGTCGGCACTGACATTTGCTACGCCTTTAACGAGGACTCTCTTACCATCTACAACGTCACCGATAAAGC
This sequence comes from Tetracladium maxilliforme, assembly GCA_037074925.1. NCBI lineage: Eukaryota > Fungi > Ascomycota > Leotiomycetes > Helotiales > Tetracladium > Tetracladium maxilliforme. The sequence goes on from JAYRCL010000025.1 coordinate 69,151, forward strand.
AAACATCACCAATATCATTTCAAAAATATCCTACGAAGGTGCTAGTTATACCCATCAAGGCTGGGTACTCGATCAACGGAACCAGGAGTTTCTTCTTCTCGACGATGAGTATGATGAAAAGGAAGCCGCTGGCCTTGCTGAGGATGGCTTTCCTATCACCTATATTTGGGATATACGGAATCTTGAGGCGCCCAAGCAGACTGGATACTTCAAGGGTAAGATTCGTGGGATCGATCACAACCAGTATATTCATGAAGGTTATACCTACCAGTCTAACTATGGCGCCGGACTTCGTATTGTCGACGTGTCCTCCATTCCTAGCAACCCTACAGGGTCCAGTGTCTGCGAGGTTGCTTATTTCGACATATATCCCGAGGATGATAATCTCCCAGGTGGCGGGGACCTCGCTTTCACTGGCAGCTGGTCCAACTACCCATATTTCAAGTCCGGATTCATCTTCGTCAACACCATTGAACGCGGCGCTTATACGATCAAGCTGCAACAGAGACAGTGTCCCGACACAAAGCTGCGAAATGGCCTCTTGCAAGTTATTGCCGACGCTCTCGAAGCACAGTGAGTACTAGACGTTGTTGATCATACGCACGATAGGGCCCACTCGTCGGGATGGGGTTGATATAGGTGGTTCCAATCTTCGTGATGCAATCTCGCGAGGCTTACGATGAATAAAAAGTCAGACCTCGGGATCAAAGACAAATTTCCGGCGACAGGCTATGTCCGAAAGTCCATTGCTCGATCTTGACGCGGTATGCCCCTGGTGAGTACGTTATATGTGTATCTTATAATCTTTGCACCAAAATGGCAATCGAAGGCGTGAAGGCGCCTTTCTTCGCGTATAAATATCCCTTCTCATCTTGGGGACCCGTTGATAACCATTATTGGGTCTAATATGGCCGGCCTCTGGGACGCAGTCATTTCCGCCGAAGAGAAATATAGACCGCGAGGAGCGTTCACGCTAGCAGGAACAGTCGTTGACTTTTCATCGGAAGAGGATATTTACAGCAACAGGAATCCTTGCCATCAGTAAAATTATAATCCGTGATGGTAAATACGGCGACGAGTGCCTGAATCCCGTTTTCTCAACACTTAGCGCACGGCTGGATCTACAAGCTGTTGCTCGGAGCGCAGCGAACGAGGAGTACTCTCTGACAACACTGTAATACATCAAAGGCATGTTTCTGATGGCCTTCGAAAACCTCAAGACAGCATACTCTGGGATTAGTTTGCCATCGCTGCAGGAGTCATTCCTGCGCTTATTTCTCCGAAGAGGTGGTTTCAGCCATCAGTGCGGCCATCTCCTCTTCCCACTTTAAGTATGCTTGGTAGACCACCAGCATCCGCACCACCTTCGTCCTGGCCGGGAAGACGGGAGTTGAGTCAACCAAGTCTTCCCACCCACCAAATATCCGTAACCCAACGACTGCAAGCTCTCTGATGGCCGCGTTGATGTAGCAGTCCCGCTTTAACGAGTGGTCCAGCCACTCGGTAACCGTGTCCAGACAAATCTGCTCTAGTGCCTTCTTCGGCGTCGTCGCGGCCCGAGTCTGATATATGACCTGCTCAGGAATCCCCCATACCCGCTGCAGCGCAACTTCGCCCTCTTCAGCTAGCTTCGGTACCTCCCGCAGAGCTCCCGGCCGCAAGCCATCCAGATGCTGCGGCCAGCCGACAAAATTTAGCCAACTGTTCACTTCCAACCTGCCGCTGGCCACCTTGATGGCCGTTTGCCTACTTAATTCGAAGCGTTGTTCCTAAAGATCATGCACCTCCTTGAACTGCGTTATTTGGGTTTTGATGTCCGCTTCGTGATATCCCTGCTGCTCGTCGAAACACCCGACCCCGAACACCCGCTAGCAGCCCGAGACGGGAAGACTCGCTAACTGCGAAGCTCGTGGTCCATGTTAATTTATTCGCTAGCATTGGCTAACTCCCGATATTGCCTCCTCAGGTCCGCTCATGTCTCCAGCCGTGCTCCTTACCGCAGTGAATTAATTGTCCCCGCATTGCTATATATGGGCACTATGCAGCGTGCCAGACCATCCTACTTGGGCTCTACGATGATCGGAACTGGTTTAATTAGCGGTCCTGGTAGATAAACCCCTCGCAACTGTGCTTGATTCTGGATCAAAATAGAGATTGATATGTTCCTTTGATCTTATATCTCTCGTTTCTCATGTATTTGCTTTTTGAATATAATCCTTTCATATTGGCTACGGGTGACGCGACTTTAATCTAAACCCGTATTAAGCTTTAGGGCTTACACTCGTTGCCCAATTAGATTAATGTAAGCTTCGATACGATTAAACTTGCTTATTTCAATGCTTTTAAACTCCTGTCATCACTAGCCTGAAGTGAATTTGCGTCAGGACCTGGGTTGGGTGAAGTGAAGGAGTGTAACTAGATCGGGGCTCGCTGCGAGCCAGCAGCGAAGCAACAGGAAGACAGCTAGGGTGTGATCGGTGGCTGTATTAAGCTTTCAAGGTTCTAAGGTGCCCGAGATTCTTGTCAAATCTTTTGTATGTGTGTCCACGTGACCATTCGTTGACAAATAACGGGGGCCTCGCCGTGAGGTCTGTGCAAAGTCTTGAATAACTTGGGTGGAAGCTTCCGTGTACTGAACTCCAGTTCATCGTCGCAGCGATTTTAGATCAAGGGTGAATTCGTTTATTTCCTTTACATTATATGATCTGATAGGGCCATCGAGGACAGTGGAGATTTTCTTTATCAGGCCGGATTTTATCACGGCTACGCCTTTGTGCATAGACCTGGATGCTGGGTAGCTCCCTTTTCCCGCATGATCTGGCCGCTGGCGGCGTTAGCTATACGTAGTCACGTGCGGGGGTTTGGTCAAAGCCTCGCGACCTTCCACACCCTCTGAAACTGATCAAATAATTAAACAATCAGTGACCACTTTAAAGTGTTTCGATCACTATCGGGACATAAGAAAGTGAAATGAAATTATAAGAAGAGAGGGCGTAGACACCGCTACGGTGGATATGTAAAAGTTCAAAGTGCTAACTGAGCCTTCATCGAATCCCACTCACCTTCCCGAAGCAACAGCATATTATTGATTTTCTTTCCCAGAGCGCATATATTGTTTGAGTTCGTCATTGTTTCGTGAGTGCCAGGCACGCAATGTAACCTCAAAGGGCGCCCTGACCGGTGCTCAGAGCTCATCTCTTCGTAGTCAAAACAAACATCTTCGTTGGAAGCGCCGATGATGTAGTTCTTCCACTCCCCCATGTACACGTAGCGCCATCGAGCAGCATCTGGCACGTTTGCGCCGATTGGCGGAGACATCGCGTAGAAGGCGTCGAAGGACCGCACAGACCCTTCTGCTCGATAGTCGAGCGCGATGCGGTGAATGTCTGCACTCATTGTAACCCACGAATGGAGCTTATCTTCCGAGAGACCTGCGTCCTCAAGCGCAGTTCGTGTGAGGATCGACGTTAGCTCCTTAACGACATCTTGCCCTGGCGCGGCGGCCAGCGTCTCCAGCAGTACTGGAACTTCATCTCGGCGGATCAGGTTAACCGATAGTAGTAGCGACATCAAGTGATGCCTCTCATCAACCGTTTCGCGGGAGAATCGAGGATCCCGCATAACGCTGATATCGACCGGACTGTCTAGTCCTCCACAAAACAGCACTTGATCTCCCAGCGCCTCCAGACGCTTGGCGAGTTCAAAGGCAAGGATGCCTCCAAAGCAGAATCCAAAAATAGCATAGGGCCCAAACGGCTGGTGAAATCTGATCGAGTCGACGTAAGTGTCGAGCATCTGAGAGAGAGAGCCAAAGGGTGCGTGCCGAGTCTCCGGTGCAGGGGCGTGGAGCGCCAGAATCCTACGGTTTGGAACAAGTGGCAATAGGCCAAGATAGTTAAGGAAGCCTCCGTTGCCTGTGTGGCATAAGATAAGGGTAGTTTTCGAACCCGTTGGGTTTAGCACTTCCACCGGCGCGTATGGGACGGTATACGTTTCGTCGCTGGCCTGCCCGATCATGGCATCCATCTTGCGAATGGTGTTGCAAGCCAAAGTCTCTCGCAGGGATATTGGCTTGGTCAAAGAAAGAGCTTTCTCAATCCCCGAAAGTAGCTTGAGGAAGCTAAGACTGTCGATGCCGAGGTTCTCGAAAGGCAGGTCCAGAGACAAAGAGGACTGAGGAATGCTCAAACACTCGGAAAAGACTTGCGCGATTGCAAGCTGGCGAGGCTCGGTAAAACTGCAACTACTATCTCCAGGCGGTGGATCCTTCATTTTGAACTCGTCAAACTCCCCAGATTGGAATGATGATCGGAGCTTTGTTCGCGATAACTTGCCGATACTGCTCCTAGGCAGTGTTCGTCTCGGTAAAGGAATAACTAGGTGCGGTCTCGCCTTGCAGAAATGAGCCACCGCCTTTGTGATTTCCTCCACCAGGCTGCGCAGCCTAATTGAATCCTCGGTTTGGTCGCTGGATGGATTGAAGAGAATGACAACCTCTTCCGTGTCGCCTTTCTCTTGCCAGACACCAAAGGATACAGTATATCCCGGCTCAAGACCATCGATACCGCAGTTCTCAATAGCGTATTCAAGATCGCCACAGGAGTAATTTTGACCATTTAGGATAAGGATATCCTTTGTCCGCCCCGAGATTATGAGATTCCCAAGGTCATCAAAGGAACCAAGGTCCCCAGTATCGAACCAACCGTCGGACGTATTGCACGCTTCCGTTGCTTCAGAATCATTATAATATCTCTTGGAAATCATAGGGCCAGAAATCTGCACAGAACCATGCACAGAGTTGACATAACTGTCGTGGTTGGCTGCGTTTGTAATGCGAATCCTGTGCCCTGGGAGAGGCACTCCCACGGAGGCGAAGTTGTTTTTCCTTTGGATATCATAGGCTGGGCTGTTACGGTTGTAGAAGAGGGCCGAGCAAGTCTCGCTAAGCCCGTAGACAGCGGTGACCGCGTTCGCAGGGGCGCCATATGTAGATAAGAAGTTCATCGCGGCTCCCAATGTCGATGTCTTGTTGGCTTCCCCCCCACAAAATATGACTTTGAGCTGTTCAAAGTTGTATGCGTACTTTGAACCGTTTTCTCCGCGTACTTTAGCGTCGTTATATGCGCGTAAAGCGGCGGCTAGAAATGAATTCGGTGCAAATGTGTATGAGATCTTTTCGTCAGATAAAACTCGCCAAAACTTTTCAGGGTCCTGAGCGAACTCGGTGCCGGGTATAATGACCATGCTGGCAGCGGCTTCCATGGCATGTAGGTGCAGCTCGCAAAGGGCAACGCTGTGATCAAAGGCTGAGATTCCTTGTCAGTCAAAGGTTTTACGGACTCACTCGATGCTTAGGTGGATATTTTCTGATTCGACTGGGGTAACGTACATATCCAGCAAAGGAATCGATCGCTGGGGTTCATTTTGTTTGCGTGGCATTTGAGGTAGCTCGAAACCAGCAACTGGCGATGAGAATAGCATACTGCTTTGGATGGACCTGTGCTTCCGCTGGTGAATAGAATCGTACACGTATCGTCGAGCCCGCCAAGGTTGACACGATACCCGTTCCATCCGGAATGGCACTGAAGATGGTGGTCGCTGCTCTCGTTTCCCGTAACAATGTCCTCTAGACAAATGACTTTAAACTTGCCCGCGGTCGTGAATTGATCTGCATTGGCCTTATCAGTGAGAGTCGCGGGTTCGTCAAGAAGCTCGCTGATATGCTGAAGCTCTTTATTCCAACTCTCTGATCCTCCCCTTTTCGGAGGAAGAAGCGCCGGAATGCCGCCCGCTGCGATGACAGACCAATACCATAGAATACTGTCTTGGTACCGCTCAAAGCACATCAGAACAGGCTCGCGGTCTCTTATCACATTGCTTCTTGATAAGATCGCTGAATTGATCTATAACGCACCGTCGTTAATACTATTCGAGAGTTCGGCAGGGCGCCGCGCAGATGTGACAATTAAAGACATACTTTGACGCGGTCTAGCAGACATTGATAACTATAGTGCACACTGTCGTTCCCGGATTTCTGATCCTGGAACGTAAGTCCGTTGTGCGGCTGTCGCTGGGCAGCACGCTCGAGCAGGCTCAATAGCGTCGTATCCCATGGGTTGATGGAATCAATCCAGCCAAAAAAAGTTCCCAAATCCTTCAAGAAGGCATTGCCACAGAGTTGTATGTAGTTGGATTTATGGAACACGTCCATAATGTAATACACGCTGTATGTGGAGAGTATGATTTGATGGGAATCGTTCTACTCAAAAATATAAAGTCAGATAGGAGTGGCCAAGAAAGTAATATATACGGGAATGAGAAGAGGGCGGCCTCCTTTACCAGGGGCTCGCCCACCTGATGACCCCTTGAGCAATTGCATTACAGTCGATAAATAGTGCGTTTTATCCCTCGAGATCAATTTCGATCAGGGGTGGGGTCAGTGGGGTTACGCGAGACAACAAATTAACCACAGCTAATATGAGTAAATTTAACATAACTGAGACAAACAGTCTACTGCTCAGGGATATCTTAAGCTGCGTCGACTCTCTGGCTAAAATTGGTAATGTGAGTCTCCAGATGTAGGTGGTGACGATCGTAGTAGAGCTATAAAACAGTGAGAGTATTATGACCAGATCTCAGTGAGGGGACCTAAGTTGAATACCATTAACAAGTAAAACGAATTATTAAAGTACTTATCGATATAAAACTAAAGCCAAGCATAGGTACTCCCGTAGCACCGTCCACGCCACCCATGGCGTATTCGCGCTCCAATGCGCATTACCTTGCGCTCGTACAAAGTAAGCGAAACGGGGCCAAAACTTCGATGTCACGAGTAGATCAGAAGAAGGTCAAAGGATCAGTAGTGGGCACCGCCAGACACGCATGTAGCATGATGTTACATTGCGAGTCATTCGTGTCAGCAGTATCTAACCTTTTGTCCTTCGATGCAGAGCCGTCATAGGAGATGGAGAGGATAAGATTCAACGATATGGATAGTTCTGCTACTGTTCCCGTCTTGCCCTTATAAGAGCTTGCAGCGGGCTTTCAGTGATTGGTGAGACAGGGTGAGACATATTACGTCGTGCGTGCTCACTCTTCGACTGAAGGAAGGAATGCCACAAGGTGAGAAGAAACATGTGTCAAATCAGGAGGGCTGCCTCGTATGGAGGGTGATTATTGGTATGTAATTCCTCAGGCAGGCACATATCGCTTAGGCAAAGGGAGCTTCTCCCTAGCTTCTTCCTTCATCGCTCGGGGCGACCGCTCAAACCTGCCCAACCGCTCCGCGTCTTTTAAGCGTTTCCTATCCGGATTGCGACCCGAGCTGAGGGAAAAAAACAAGACAACCAAAAACCCAAAAAACCCCCCCAAAAAAAAGAAGAAAAAAAAAAGAGGGAAGGAAAAGAAAAGACAAGAAATCTAATAATAAAATCATTTTTCTTTGGGGCAGGATATGCAACAAGCAACTGATCGATGTCGGATGCCTTATGGTAACTTCGCGGATCCCTCACACCGCGGTGAAGACCACGAGAGGGGCAGTTCGCTAAGCAGCAATAGATCCAACAGTTCGTTCTTGAGATACCTCGCGAGATTGTGGATATCATTTTCTGAGGGATTGGCGATAACTGTGAAGTGCTGTGGTGGCCACCGTCGACTTCGAAGGTGGGAAGTTGAGTACCACCTGTGGAGATGGGGTTCGGCACAAGTGTCGCCTAGGATTCTCCTAAGAAAGAAAAAACAAAAAAAAAGGAAAAGACCATCAAACATAAATCGAGTGATTGTAAAACATACAAAAGAAGAAAGGGAAAGAGGACAAATTAGGAAAGGGAATACCGCAGGCTCAAGCTGCGAGGCAACCACTCCTACTCGTTGTCGTCATTGTGCCCATCACTGCCGCTCACGTTCTCCCCGTTGAAACTCGGTACCCCGTATCTCCCACCCTCCGATCTTGATTGAGTTCTCTATTCTGTCGACTGCCTTAAAAAATGGGCGATTAGGTATGGGAGCCTATAGCTGTAGCGGTGCGCTCGTCAGCGCGTGTGGCTCAAACGGGGGGCCAGCTGCGATCAGCATGACACGGCTGGCATTGTATGGCTCACCGAACGTCCCAATACCGATCTTGGAAGTGTTCAGATCAATTTCGGTGATTTGACTAGTGGAATCAGACCAGTGAGACTAATGTAGTTGCGAGCGCGCAGTGTACTGCAGGAGGATGGAGTCATGCCGTTCTTTGGATTCGTGAGTAGTGTAGTCCTTGGGGGCTAGAATTTTGGGAGATCTCCATAGAATGCGGTGGTCCGGAGTTTATATGCTGATGGACCATCTGAATTATGACGGCATCCTTTTTACAGAATCGGACGTTTTTCTTATCCTTGCTCCCTCGTCCTTATCCTCATTATAGAAAGTTGCCCCTGTCAAATCCGGATGCCTCTCCAAGTTGAGCAAAGGTCGTTCCTTTAGCGGTGGCGGTGCATGATACTCCTGGTGCAGATGGGGGCTGCCGATGCCAGCTGCACCATCTAGTCGGCTACGTAAATAACTGGTGGCTCGGATTTTGAGATGAATAAAGACGAGAAGAAGCACCCTAAAGGGAGAGTGCAGTCGGAGAGGGAGACTTCACGTGTGTGCAGATCTCGCAACTGCATGGAGAATGTGCGGCGGTGATGGCAGCCTTGACCCATCATATGCATTGTGCAGTGCTCTCAATGTTATCGATATATAACATCGAAGGGCATTCAGCGGAGATTTTAAATCAACTGTAAGGTATTTTTCAATGGTTTAGTAAGGAAATTTTGTGTTGGCGCTCACCAAGTCGTCCCCAGGACTCAAGTAAGGTGGATTCTAGGATGCGTATTCAAACAGTGTGACGAGCTCGTTCGTTTCTCGTCCTCCTCGCCATCGCTCACGGAACCCGTTCACTCTCGCACAACGCCTACAGTACAGTATTAGAGGTGACAGGCTTTCGTGCGGACTAGGTTTAAGTTTTACTGTCTATGAATCACCCTTTTTATTTTTCTTGGTGCCTAGATCGGGCAGGATACGGAAAACATACTAATTACCCCGCCTTACTGATCACATAACGATGCCGTAATTAGTAAGCTAATGATAGGGACCTGTCTATGATATCATCTTTATAGCGTGACAAAGCACGGCAAAGCATATTTTTTAGCTATACCCCTGGACGGACCCTCTACATGCGGGAACCAAGACACTATCATATATGTGATAGCATTCTGGATCTAACAAGCATAGAATTATTCAGCTTACATCCAATGTAACAATAGACTTGGTGCTATAGATATGTGTAGAAATTAAGGGGATGTCTAAGGCCTGTCATTTGTAAGTTTGGTTCTATTGTTGACTACCCTAGACTTGGCCAGCAGCATCTTCATAACATATCATAACAAAGCCCAGGCAATATCCTCAGCCTAGGTCAACGCTATTATGACACATCAAAAATTCGTATCACCATCGTCGTCATGGCCCTGGAGCGCCGGAAAGCCAAGGGCACGTCAAAAATGCGGTCTAAGCCCAAGGATCGCAAGGGAGGAGGTGTCTCTTCCTCTGCTTGTCTTTATCCAGCGTCCGTGCAACCAGACCTCAGAACACCATCCTGCGATACCTACAGTCAAGTTCGCCTTTTCCCGCAGCGTCCGAAAGAAGAGCGCTACCAAGAGCGACAAGCTCTGGCACGCTGCGATCGGACTTCTCCTCTGCCACCGGCAACAGCACGTTTACCAGCAGATTGGACAATGGCAGCAGCACAGGCCCTGTCGCAACAAGCACTGCCTTCCCCGAGTCATCATCATCATCATCATCTCTGAGCTCGGATATGTCACCGCCGATCGATGACTCCTCAGGGAATGCTAGGTTGCGACGAGGTAGAGATTTGGACGAGCCGCCCTCATCTAGACCCCCAGTTAGACGGCACGACGGTGGAAAAGAATGTATACCAGGTGCGCTCTTCCAGGCGCAGACCTTGACATGCTAACACTTACACGAAATCAATTTAATAGACTCGGCGGATGATAACATGACAGACGCAGCTGCCCCGGACGGCGACGTGGTGCTGAGTGACCACTCCCTAGTATACGACTCCGATATGCAGATGGATCCGGCAGAGGAGGACGACAGGTTGTGGCATATACGTTCAATACCTTCATCTAGTCATGGGTCTTACCCAGGTCAAACACGCAATTTCTACACAATACACCCGGCCCGCTAACCATCCGCCCTAGACAGCATGATAAACAGGGCAAAGAATGCCCTACGTGTTAATATTACCCCAAGCGAGCATCTCCTAAACGAAACGCATGACGAAGAACGAGCCGAGCCCGTTGCTGCCGAACTGCCCACCCGCCGGGGGATTTATAATTGGGTTGAAGAGGAAGACTTGGACGAAGGGGAGAAACTGGCTCGACGTATCGTCTACATCCTCACCGCTGGCCTGGTGTCATGCCCGGCATATCAACACAAGGACCAGGACGCATCGCACCTCGAGACTTGCCGCCGCCCTCTGCACCTGCGCGAGACGTGGTCTGGGTCCAGCGCAAGAGTCAGCGGGTTGTCCTTCGCCGAGCAGAGGAACAGTCATGACAGTCTAGACCGGACCGCCCGACCCCTTGATGCTTCAGTCACGGGTCTCCGTAGCGACCAGCTGCCGCCAGCCAGCCGGCTCGTGGCCCAGTTTGTGGGCTGGCACGAGGACAAGGACTGGTCAGATGCCGAGGTCTGCCTCCGCCAAGACGACGTGCCGCAGCGGAAGCTGGCGCCCGCGTTCACGACATCGACAGCTTCCTACATGTCACGAAAGACCCGCGCAGCCTGAGAGGCCCGCTGAACATATGCATCACGGCCCAGCCAAGCCTCCTCCTCTCCAAGTCCATTCACGTTCGCGTGCCCATACGGGTGGGAGAGAAGATCAAGCAGGTCCCGATCCACCAGATCCCGCACACCGTGCTTGCGCACCAAAGGCCACGAACGGTCTATATGTTCTTCCCACGGCTCTACGACGAGAAACGCCGGAAGAAGGGCTCAGTGCCCCTGCGAGAGGAGCAGAACCGGCTGTTCTTCGACGGCTTCATCAGGCCGAGCATCGAGAAGGTTGGGCCACACTTTGTGCACCACTTGCCTGGAAGCTATGACTCCGTTTGGGCAGCATCACGCATCGCCACGGAAGTCGTCGGGCTCAGCGGCCGTACGCGGGGCGGCCTTCGAGGTGCCATACAGCGAGGAGAACCTCCCCAGGCTGTGGAGCGTCATGCAGGAGGCACTCGATCGTGCGGAGCCGACATGGCAGCTGACGGGCTCCGGTTCGGCGGCGGCGGGAGCGTGCGGGAGACAGAAGATGCCAGTAGGCTGTGGCAGTTTGGCGATGCCATCTTCCTCTGCGGCTCCAAGGACACCAAGCTGTGGCACCAGTCCTCCGGCAGCAGCATCGCGGGGGTGCTGGGAGACTTTCGCGCCCGATGTGGCGTCGTCAGCCTCGAGCAGGAGCCGGCAGCCAGCAGTCGCAGTGACAGCCCTGCTTACGGCGACAATAGGACAGAACCGGCGCCATGGAGACAAACCCAGCTTGTCGATGTGGCGTCCGAGCTCCTGCCAACGAAAAGTGGGCATACCGTTCTGGCTCGGCGGTGCTGCTAGTACAACACCTTGCGTTTTCTCTACGGGTAGTCTGGGAAGGCTCTGCTCGGGAGGATAGCCCCGTTGGTGGAGGACGAGGCTGCTAGTGACTGGGATGACGAGGCCGGTCGTAGCCAGGAAGATGAGGAAAGGGAGGGTGAAAATGACCATGACGGAGACGACGGGCGAGCTCCACGCGGAAGGGGGAGCGAAGAGGAGCAGGCTGCAGGAGAGGGTTGGAAGCCTCCCCGGATCCCGCGCACCGCCACGACCGAGTACCCGGTACACATGCTGCGAGACTCCATCTCCATCACGTCGGAGCCCAGGAGAGCCAGTCCTATCTTGAGGCGCGGCGTCTCGTATGTACAATCCTACACCGTAAAGGAGGGGAACTTCAACGTGCCCGCCGTCTGGGCCTTCTCACACTCCAACATCTTCAACCTCGCACATACCTGGGCGGCAGTGGCCCGAAAGGATAACATCAAGGCTAGCCGCCAGGACGCGGAACGGGCACTATCGCAGTCAATCCATCGCATGGCCAGCAACCTCTAGGAACCGTCACGGGGGTACGGCTGGCGGGTCGAGCTGCGCATCACAACAACACTCGCGGCTCAGTTGCGGCTGGCGGAGGAGGCTTGGTGGCGACTGCTCAAGCGGGCAAACCGGCTACCTGACGAGCCAGGCGCCGTTGCCGTGACGCCGGACCGGGATCCCTTCTACGTGCTCGCGGCTAGGGACTTTAAGGCGTTCGTGCGGCAGAACATCGACAAGCATCTGCGGCTCATGGACTACATCATGTCGTACTGGGCGCGAGACCTATCTACACTGCAGTCAGCGGCATCGCTCTCTGCCATCGTGGCGCTCGCTCTCCGGCATTTCATCAAGCATCAGCCGCACGCGCTGGCCAGGATATTGTCTGCGCCCCTTGCGGCCGCTGCCGGGGGCAAGGTCGGTCTCGATATGGCCCGCTCTAGAGAGCAGCGGGGGTTCGCCTTCTTCCCGAAAGATGTGTTGGACTGGCATGAGCTCCGACTCCACGACTGGGCCACGGACCTGCTGCAGGTGCCACAGCTCGTCATCAAAGCACACTGGCTAGAAGAGGCATCGTTGCGGCAGTCTAGACATCTCATCGACCAGGTGATCAGCCTCGCCATCAGCAAGGACATCCGCACGCGGGAGCAGGCTGAAGACGTGCTTGGAATCCTCTCACAGCTCCTGATTCGCAGCTGTAAGGAAGCGGCGTACCTGGCGCTCTTTCCGGCGAAGGGCAAAAGGAAAAGAGTGCCGGACATGGACGTGTTCGAGTTTACCCTGGCTGGCGTGCGGGCTGAGTCGAGAGCCGTGCAGGGTAGTGACTGTAATCCTCCGGGGAACCACCGCTTCTTCATCAAGCATGTTTCGACCTATTTTGCCTGGGCATTCTAAGCCCCGGTGTTGGGCTTCAATTCTAAGCAGTCGGTTCAGCCAAAATTGCACTAGCCGGGGATCCTGGTAAAATGGTCAATAAAACTAGCCTCATACGTTTCGCGGTCAACAGTACTAGCCTCTTTGGGATTCATCATGGTCACGGCCCGTTTGAGGGTAGATTGAGGAATAGGGGCGATCAGGTAAGGAACACTTCGAAACGGACCGAGTTCAGTCACGATCACGATGAATTGGCAATGAAGGCTGCCAAAAAGCCAGGTCGGCCGCCCATTTATGGCTCCCCACCCGAGAAAGTGAAGCGAGAAGTCGAAACGAGACGAGCCAAGAGGCAACGACAACGGCTACAACGCCTTCAAGCACCGAAGCAGAAGAAGATCAGGTTTTGAATGTACTATACACAGCAGAAGCAGGAAAAACAGGTGCCACCCTCGATACGAGAGCCTGTTCATGCAGATCCCCAATTTAGGTTGAATGTGCTAGCGGATGCCGCAAGTTCAATATGCCACGCAGGAGCAAAGTATTTGCAAGGAATCGAACGCGGCCAACCCCCAGACCCCCTTCCAAACGAGTCTTTCAGCACGGCTAGCTCGCATACAACACGACTCCAAGTCTACGAGGATAGCGGAGTTCAAAGTCCGTCTATGGGAACACCGAGTCACCGAGTACACAGTAGCAGCCTCTCAGCATGAGGACACGCCGAACGGTGATATCAATCCTGCGTTCTGCGACGATGGGCAACTGCCGACAGTGTCTGTAATGTGCGAAGATGCGCAACCTACGGAAATATTAAATGGCTTCCGGACGAGGGAACAAGCCTTCAAAACACTGCAATAAGAGCAGAGCAACAAGTATTGCTCGATGAGAGCGAAGCGACTAAGAGTTGGAACGATGAAGATATGCAGGTGGATTTTGGCCTTGCACCAGAAGGAGCCGACACAGATGTGACTTTGGAATCGCGGTGTTCAATTACCGAGGAGAATGAAAAAGGCGAGACGGAGGTCTACGACCAGCCTAGCTCGCCTGCGAGCTCTGCCCGGAATTTATTAGAAACTCTGTGGAGTGGCCGTTGCGACTGCTCACATGAGCACGCCATGAGGCCGAATGGAGATACCGTCTACAGTCTCAATGAGATGAGCGACTACTGGCAGTGCCTCGGTGTGTCTGACACTATTGCCCCACTTCCTGCTCCACAAGGTAATAGGTTTGCTGATGACCCGAACAAGGACTGGTACTCGATACTGGCTGGTGGAGATCAACGACCGCACCTGTCCTTCGAAAACTCAGAGCAATCTGTACCCAGCATTCGTCGAACTTGGGATAGCGATAGTTTTATGCTATTCACTACATGCTTATCGATCAACAGAGGGCTGTATATATCCTACTATCCCCCATAATTGAGAAATTTGAAGGGAAGTGTTCACATTTCCCATGAAGGGAAGTTCCTACACAAGATTACCCATATTCGACTGGGTAGCGGACGCCAATCACCTCAATTCAGCGCGTAAATATTCCTCCATAATATTACACATGCATTGCGGACGACCTCGTATCTCACAATGCACGAGCGTCGCTCGTGGGCCGATCGGATACTAACGCCTGCGGTTCGCCACAGTTGCTCCTCGGGCATGACTCAACACCATCCGCGGTCATTTGAGGATGCCGCGGGTAAAGCACGCAGCCGTCGAAGAGAGACTTGTTCAGGCAAAATCGGGCAGGATATCAACATGCACTACTATCTACCTGAAGAGTTCCTGGAAGCAATATGGGACCAGATGGTTCAGAGCACCACAAGCGCGGAGACCGCTCCATTCTGGAATATGTTCATTGTGTTGAGTGCAAAGAATAGGAAGTTGGAAACGAGAAGCTCAACCTTTCAGCGATGTTGAAACAAGACTTTACATTACCTCCAAGGAAATTGGAACTGGTCTAAGGCTGACCTCTCAAACAGTTGGATTAACATTGGAGGACATAGCGCCTCGCAGTGGCATGACGTTTCTCTTCAAGCGTCAGTGCCTGGAGCATCGGGTTGATAAGTTGA
Organism: Tetracladium maxilliforme; assembly: GCA_037074925.1. Lineage (NCBI taxonomy): Eukaryota > Fungi > Ascomycota > Leotiomycetes > Helotiales > Tetracladium > Tetracladium maxilliforme. The sequence continues at coordinate 84,239 of JAYRCL010000025.1, forward strand.
ATCAAAGCAATGAAATACCGCGACTAGCCTCAGAAGTCTTCAACTGGAACCTGGCCGGAGTGGCGGGCAGTGCCAGGGCTGAGACTGGCTAGACAAACCAACTACGTCAAGGTAGAATTGCTTATGCTCTGCGATATTATTTAAACAAGGACCTGTTTCTCACATCAGCCAAACGGGAAGATGGATTATTTGGTGTGCCACACCTGGAGGGTATAACCTGCCCACCGGCATTGCTAGACGCATGAATCGTGGCGACTAGGCCCAATCGCAACGCAGGGACAGCTACTTCGTCGGCAGCTGCGCCCAAACTCGAGCGCATTCGGAAAGCATTTAATACTATGAGGCATCAAATAAAGCATGCTCTCGAGAGCTCAAGTGAAACAAGGTTTGGCGTTCGAGAGGAGTACGGAATCTCCTGGTCGCTGTTTATGGAAGCAAACTTCCCTGCTACCAGCTGGGACGCTCTCCATTAGCCCTTCTACGTCGTTTTAACTACTGAAGTCAATAGATTCATGCAGTGGGAGTTCAACAGGTGGATTTCCGCGATAGATTTCGTACGCTGGAGCGGTACTCAGCGTCACTGTACCTGGAAAGACCACCAAAGGAACATCGTGATGGCTGCCGTCCTACTCCGGTGTTTGAAGGCAAGCGCGAACTGTCATCCTATGGCGAGGCGGTCTCATGTGTTCAAGAAAGAATACAAGCATCGAAAAGGGACACATCTTCGTGGTTTGAATTTCCAGGGCAGTACGCACGACGCCGGCCTTGCTTGGCTTCCGAAGACCCTATTCAACTGGGTTGAACTATGTTTACATGATGATCTTGTAGCATCTACAACTTTCACTTTCAACGGGCTGCAGAGTATTTTCAGGAACTGAAAGGACGTGGAACTGATCAGCCAAGACTTCGGCCAAGCAAGGGAACTTGAGAATCGCCTACGAGGCGGTCCAGCAGAGTGCCGCTCCAATATCATGAAGACAATGGGGAAGATGGTCTACCAGCAGTTCGCGCTACATATCATCAGGAACTTGCCTACTGGACCATACACGGGCGAAATCTGCCATGATATTCAACAATGATTCCCTGGATTAAGTTTGTATATTGCTTACGGTCTTGCCGGCAAGGCGCCATGCTTAGCTCGTGCTCGTCCTGAAACATACGCGGTAAGTCTGGTAATCAGGATGCTGTGGTTCTGGCGCCGTGATGCCTTCCCATGGGACGAAGACGAGGGACTAGTGCTTCGCGTACCGGAAATGGCGAAAAAGATAGGTGAGTGACCTGGGGGGGAGGTTACAACCAGGCTGATGCTTGAACCTACGCAAGGGGAGCTGCTGACTGGTCATGAAACAGAGCACAAAGGAAACAATCGAGTCCTTCGGTAACTAGGTTGAATAGTTCAAGCTCGCGGCAACCGGCACTTCCGAAGATGAGCGAATGTATTATGTAGAACGATGAAAAGCTGCTGCGGCTACGCGAAGACCTTCTGTCACTTCGCGAGGAACCGGCCTCGTTCATCGAGAGAGTATTTGGTAGCAGTGATAGTATGTGGTTCGATCAGTGTGAACCAATAGTCTTAAGAGGTTTGAGCCACTTCCCCAGGCCTTCAATTTTCAACTCGGAATGGGCTATTTAGCTGGGAAGCGCGCGTAAATCCCTTACCTGGGGGAAGCAACGCTATTTGTATGAGACCGAACTAACCATTACGCGCTTTCGTACCACCTCGACTTCATAAGCATCATTGGACGACCGTTGCGGGCGATAGCAAGAAAGAGCGGGCGGCTGTTCGACAACGTGACGATCTCGCTGCAAAACTGGCAGGCTCCGTATAGCGCGAAGCACGCAAAGGGTGTGCCGGCGGACTTGAGCAATAGAACATCTCGACTGGCAGAGGGGGCGTAAATTTCGAATTCTGATGAAGCGACGTTGCCGGCGTCGCGGCCTTATCGGTTTAGCACTCTTTATACCTGCTTCCCTCTTAGGACCCCGGAGATTCTTCAAATTGATAACATCTTTGAGTGGCAATTAGCTTTTTGAGCTCCCCTTGACGCTTTAACACATACTCGGATCTGCGTTGTAAGTCTTAAGCAGGCAAGGAGCGATTTTCTCAAGTATTTCGGATCTTAGCCAAAGGGCTACATGAAGATCGACTTATCATTTTTTACACTTAAGGAGGTCCTTAAAATGCGCACAACGTCTAGATACTGGCATTTCTTCGCCTTACAATTTGCCTCGAAAGTGACTTTGAGTCCGCATTCAAACCAGCTGTACAAGTTTCATTTGAGTTCAATGAATTGAGGTAGGCTCGAATACCCACGGCAAACTTTCTCTGATTTCGCTCTCTTTCGCACCTACAACTCCTTCTACCAAGAGGAGTTGTATTATCAAGAGTCCTGCGGCATCGGATAAGGCATGTCGTCTTCAAGGAAACCACAATAACCTTTTGTTGCTTAGTGACATTGCTTAAGATCATAAACTATAGATATAAATGACTGTACTTACTATAGTGACAGTTTTGCATCTAAATTTGCTCAGAAATATGTCTATGAGGACAGCATGCTATACTAATGATCATTTCCCCGGGACGTTGAGTAACTCTTTGAGCATGTGGCTCACTCAGTGTTTGGTTTGAAGCCCGATTCGATCCACAATTTTTGTCCACGTGGATAAGTCGAGATTGAAACATGGGAAAGTGGTTTGTCTTGGTGAAACATTCTCATCTAAGGCTGAGTGCCGCCGACCGAGAATGGCTTGTCAACATCCATATTTTGGTGAGTCACGATGCTGCTAACCCGAGTGCCTTGAGGCCAGGGGATGCTTCGGGAGACAATGCCACGGAGTTCCACTGACTCGAATGGGAGCGACTCGCCATGCTGGTTTTGAACATGATGCAGCAAGTCAAGGAGGGTCCAGTGGGGGGTTGTACTTGACTCGGACGGGTATGGCGTTGATACACAATCCGACCAGGTTCTCTGCGTCGAAATTGCTTGATGATCGTCTACTGTTGGTCTGACCGAAGACAACACCTCTTCACCTGCCAATTGGCTCAGAACCAAGGACTATTCTGCTTTGATGAGAGTCGCCATGGTAATGCCGTGAGGCGGATCGGGGAGAGCGATTGTAGATTCAATGTAAACCGGCGAGCTGACCGAAGCGCCCCTTTCTGCCAGGTGCTTATTCTTAATATAGGTCATGCTGGATGCGTCAAGAAGGTTCCGCCAGAATTCATACGCCTGGGAAGTCCCAGACGCCAGCCACTTCTGGACGTGGGTCGAGTATTCGATAGGATCCGGCAGTTGCCTGCCCTCATACAGATCGATCAAGTCTTTCCACATGATGGACATTGACATGCCGTCATAGTGGGCATGCGAAATGCGGAGAATGAGTGTGGTTCGATGGTCAGATCCCCGGACCAAGGTCATCCGGGTAATGAGGTTTCCCAGCATTCGGTGCCTCGCGCGAGTCTTTCTGGCAGAGGCATTCCGTAAAGGGCACCATACAGCCGTCCGACTTGACGATTTCAATGGATGCATTGGGATTGCGAATAACGATCTGAGTAATCCTGCCTTGGTAGGGAATGAAGACAGTGCGAAAGATGGTATGGCGCTGAACGAGGTCACGGCACGCCTTTTCGAGGCAATCGCAGTCAATGGGGTGATCAAAGTCGAGCATGAAATAGTAACTGCCACGAATGAGTCGATTCTCTTGATCTTGCGATGCAGGAAGTGCGTCGTAGATATCCGGAGCGTTGAATGGCAGGCAAGTGCAGTCGATGCTCTCAAGAAAGCTGCGCTGGTTGGTGAAGCCGAAGACGGAGCCTGGGACCACGCTGGGCACAGTATGGTGTTTGAGAATGTGCGTGTTATAAAATCCTGCCAGGTCGCATATCGTGGGATGGCTGAAAACATTAGCGACGGATATCAAGATGTCTTGTTTGGGTGCGGCCGTCGCCATCTTCATGGTCGTGATGGAGTCGGCCCCGAGATGAAAGATGTTGTCTTCGACCCCGATTTCGTCGATGCTCAGATCAGTGACAGAGGTCAAGATGGCCTGAAGCCTTTCTTCCATTTCAGTGTATGGCTTATCCCTTTGACCCCGCGTAGCCATGAAAAGATCAAACTTCGTTCGAGGCAGCGATGATGCTCGGTCTCGAAGTTGTCGCCGATCTATCTTCCCGGATGTCGTTCGTGGGACGTTGCTCAGGGGAATGAAGAGCCCAGGCACCATATACCCTGTGGCCATGCCTCTGAGCTTCGTTTGGGCGGCGAAAAAGATGGCACGAAGCTCCTGGGTGGGAGTTAAAAACAAGTTGTTGCTATCGCCACTGGTCATGGTGAGATGGACGAAAGCCACTAGAAGAGAGTTTGCATCGGAGCCAGAAGGAATGATGTCTTCGGCCACTACATTGTGGACATCTGGCAAACACTGGCGAATTCGAAACCCGACTTCGCCGAGCTCAATGCGTTGTCCTCGCAGCTTGACCTGGGTATCTTTTCGTCCGATGAATCGGAATGTGCCGTCTGGGTTGTACTACACCAAATCACCCGACTTGTATACACGACCCTTGCCGGAGGACGGAAGTCCTTCATCCAAGGTAGATCTTCAATGAACGAAGATGCCGTCTTCTCCGGGTTGTTGAGGCACCCCCGAGCTAGAACTGGTCCTTCAATCAACAATTCTCCCACTGCCCCAATGGCGGCAAGCTTTGATGCATCCTATGGCATTGCAATCCAGCCAACCCCGCCGAGGATATTGCCAAACGTGCCTGGCTTCCACCCTTGCCCGAGAATCCGACCGAGTGCACAGATTGTGGCCTCGGCATGTCCGTATCCGTTGATTAATGTCAGTCTCGACGCCCACTTTTCCACGACATCCTGGGTCACAGCTTCACCACCGAGAACAAGCGTCTGTAGGGATGGCACGTCGTAGGAATGGAGAAGATTTGTTGTCGAGTTGGGTAAGGTGGCCCAGGTCACCTTTTTGGAGCGGATGAAGGTGGCGAGATCGTTCATGCGGTCGTGCTCGGACATGACACAGAGACAGCCACCGGACACCAGAGTGGTGCAGATCTCGTAGATACTAGCATCGAATACGTATGAAGCAAAGTGCAGAGACCGGGGGTCCCTGTTGACTCCCATGCCAGGTCCATGGTTCCGGATGCTTGTGCTCAACTGAGCATGTTCCAGCATGATTCCTTTGGGCTTGCCGGCACTTCCTGACGTGAAGACAATGAACGCAGTGTTGCCTGGGGTTACTGTGGGCAACGGCCCAGTCTGCGATTTATCAAGGCCGTCTATCAGGGCTGAAGAGACAGTGATGACATTGGGAACCATGCTCTGCATCAAAGCCGTCTGCAACGGGTCGACGACTGCTGTAACCGCCCGACTCTGCTCCACAAAGTCTTGAATTTGGTCCGGAGGATGAGTGGGGTCAACTAGAAGACACGCTGCCCCGGTCCGAAGAAGTGCCACGATAGAAATGGCAGACCATTTAGACCTCTGGAAACAGAGAGGAACGATCATGTTTGACTCCACTCCAGTGCTGATCAGATGGAGTGCGAGTGCTCGAGACAAAACATCCAGCTCGATATATGTAACGGTTCCATCCCACGACGAGATGGCTGCGCGGTCTGGTTGTGACATGCAGTGATTCAGTATCAGATTATGGAGGGTCTTATGCCGCGCTAATGGTATGTCTGAATTCCATTTCACAAGCTGAGCGATATCCGCCGGGCTGACGACCTGCAAGTCGGTAATCTTTTTCTCAGGGTCGCTGCAAAGCTGACACAATACCGTTTGGAACAGGCTAACATGTTTTCTGGCCTCGTCTTCATCCACGATGCTAGGGTCGAAGTTGCACTCGACACCGATCTTCTGACTGTTGGACGATAGTGAGCAGACAAGAACAAATGCGTAGCTGGAAAACTGGTCCGAGCTGTTACGAGACTGATGTGGCCCGAACAAGGTGGAGTCGTCCGAGGCTTCCTCCAACGGCTGGATGCCCAAATGACTCTGGAATTCGCAGGCCGCTGCGGTCTCGCTGCTCATCTGGCGGATATTTTGAAGTCCTGCCTGCTTGTATGGAATCGCCGCTACCATATTCTTCTGTACACCATCGAGTGCCTCGGCAAGACTCTGACCGGCTCGAAGTTCAACACGAATTGGGATCGTGGTGATGGTCGGCCCGGTCAACCGGTCGACGTTTGCGAATGAGGCATTACGCCCGGTCAAAGTCTCTCCAAACACAACATCATCGGAGTCGGTGTGGTGGGCGATAACGACAGCCCAGACCAGTCGGATGAGCGTCGGCAGTGTGAAATCACGACCTACCTGGGGGGGAAGTGTGATGGATTGCGTAAACGATATTCTTGCACCCGGTGTATAGGTTGCTCAGGGCAAAGCAGGGAATGTTGGCGCCTTGAGATTCGCAAATCGAGATACCCCTAAGTCTCTCTCTGCATTCTTGTCGACCTGCGAGAGATATGCCACAAATGGACTGAATGGGCGCAGCTGGAGGGCGTTGCCCGTGTATCTTGGACTTGTTGCAGTATCAATGGCAGCGAGAAGCCGTCATACAGAGCGTGATGACTTGTGAGAACAAAGGACAGTGGCATGTTAGCTTGTCTGACCAACGCCAGTCGCAGCAGTGGCACACCGAGATCCATTCGCCCATGAGTATCGTCTGCGATAACCCTCCATGCTCGTCGCTGTCTCCGACTCGATGCTGCCCCGAACAACCGCTTGAAACATCCCCAACTCCGTATGAATCAACCTGGTGCGAAGGATAGAGTTAGCGGCCACGGTTGCATCACACGCAGCACGGAACACATCGGAATCCACATCCACTAGGAGTACAAATGGCATCTAATATACATAGGCGTCGGGGTTCTTGACAGTCATTGCGATAAGTCCTTCCTGAAGCGCTGTGCAGGGATACACATCTTCAAGCACAGAATCATCAACACACAACTGACGGAGAGTGTCTCACACATGATCAGCGGAGCCATCTGGCAGCAGAAAAAATTGCGGAGGAGGTTGATCTGCGTCTGCCCGAAGCACCCCCATTGTGAGCGCAAGATCAGACAGCTTAGGATGAGAGAAGATGCTGGCCACGGTGACATTCCAGCCTTCCAGGCGTGCTATTGTCACTAGCTTGATGGCCGCGATAGAGTCACCTCCGAGCCCGAAGAACGAGTCATCCAGCCCGATGATACCATACTCACACCAAGAACGCCAGCGCACAACCGCTGCAGTACGGTCTCTCTTTTTGTCCGAGGGGCTCGCCTCTCCTGCTCACCAGCGTTCAACAGCGCCAGTTCTTCTCGGGTCAAGGCGGATGCGTGTTGTTGCAGTTTGAGACGGTTCGTTTTACCACCGGCTGTGAGGGGCAGCTGTTCGAACGGGATATAGGCGGTTGGGATCATGTATGCCGGCAGGAACTTGGCAAGCTTCTCTTCCAGACCGGCCGTGATCGTCCCGCACTGTCCCACTGGATCGGTCCCGAGATTCACGACTGACAAAGGCGACTAGGACTGGGTGGCTGTCGTTGCATGGTTTGATGGCCTCTGCAACAATGTGAGTGGTTTCATTATTGGTAAAGACAGCATCTCCGCGGTCACTCAATGCCTGGAGTACATGATGCTCCACCTCGGCCAGTTTAACCGCTGACCAGGGATCTTGACCTGCGTGTCTTTGCGGCCGATGAAGATCAAATTTCCGTCTATAGGGTACTTGGCAAGATCGCCGGTCTTGTAGAGTCTCCGGTGTCGACCACCATCCATTAACCACGGCGGGCTGTCAACGAATACCTCTGACGTCTTCTGGGCTTGATTGAGATATCCCTGCCCAACCAACGGCCCTTCAAGCCATAGCTCTCCAACACCATAAACCTGGGCCAGTTCATTGTCATTCTGGAGATTGATAATCCAGCTGTTGAGCCCAAGTCCTCGACCGATGTTGCCGTTAGGGACCCCAGAGGCAGTTCGGCAATGGTAGAAATGGCGGAGCATTCGGCAGGGCCATACACGTTTAGAATGCGAGTGACCTTGGACCATCGCTGGAGCACCAGATCATCCAGAGCTTCTCCAGAAGAAATGAAGCATTGCAGATCGGGCAGGTCGTCCGGGACGATCGTACGCGCCAGAGTCGGTGTCAGCTTGGCATGGGTAGCGCGATATTGCCTCAAGCTACCGAGAGATCATTCTTTGCTGCTGCTAGCTCCGGTATACAAAGGTATCCTCCCGACGAGAGCGTGTGCAGGACATTGCCCCAGGCCACATTAAAAGCATATGAACCAACATCGTAGATTCTGAATCCAGGACCGAATTGCCACACATCTCGCTGATGGAGAGCAGCGCTGGCGAAGTTGGCGTGGGATATTAGCGTACCCTTGGGTTTTCCGGTGCTTCCGGATGTAAACATGATGTAGAGATTGGCGTATGGTTGGACGACGGGCAGTGGCCCGGATGTCTCCAGCGCATCCAGTTGGGCTCGGTCGACAACAATGACAGGAATCTGGGAGATCTGTCCAGTCATGTGGGCATTGGCTGCTGTTGAGAGGATCAAAGGAGGGTGAATCTGCTCAACTAGGGTGGCCAATATTGCCCCTGGCTGCGTCGTGTCGAGTGCAAGGGATGATCCGCCGACTTTCACACTGCAATCATGGCAATAGCCGTCCACAGTGATTTCTCAAAGCAGAGAGGCACTGTCGTATTCCCATTTAGGTACTGCATCAAATGGGAGGCGAGCCTGGTCGACAGTGTATCAAGCTCGCGATACGTCAATTCCCCGTCCCACGCGCAGATCGCTAGTGCATCAGATTATTTCCGTGCCATTGTAGCAATGTGGTCGTGCATACAAGCCTCGACCGACTCAGGCACAGATCGATTCCACGCCCAGATATCACGCATGTCCTCTTCACACGCCAATAAAATGTCTTTGACCTTGACCACCCGGTTGTGCTCGGCGTGAAACTGCCGCAGTACATGCTCAAACTGGTGCACCATCCGCTCGACGTGTGCCTCTTCGATCATATTCGAATCAACTTGGCTTGGATATGCAATCCTTCGTCGTCACAGAGGCACTGGACAATCAATCCGAAAGCATCAAGCCCACTGGAAATAGGGCCATCCTCACACGCAGCCTCGACCAGAAGAGTCTGGAATTGACAGCCTTGGTCAGCCTCATCGCTGACTTGCTGAATATCGTGCAGTCCAATCTGCTCGAACTTTTCCATTGCGATTGTCTGCCATTGAATATGCTCTAGGGGCTGCGCAATGTAGCCTCCCAGCAGCCGCCCTTTCCCGGGAACAGACCAGCGGATATCATTTGCGGGCTTGATCATGTCCACGATGGTATCGTTAGGCCCCGATGAAATATAGATCGGGAAGATGGTGGTGACCAGCCGACGACCTCGGATAGGTCGGCTTCGAAGTCGTCCAGAGCCTCTCGGCCGTGCCCTTCGACGAAGATGGGAGGGGGAGGATCGGCAAAGACCTGCTGGAATTAGTGGAGTAGGATCGCTAGGAGAATTTCTGTCGGTTCTGTTCCAAGCCTTTCGTTGCTCGGGCCCAAAAGCCTTGTCGTGACATCCTCATCGAGACGGATGACGTGTCTTTCGCTTTCAGCTTCGGTGTTTTGAGCAACATCGACTCCCCGGTACTCATAGCCACGAGTGTCGACGATGAATGGAAGGACTTGGTATGGCATCAACGACTGGGCCATCTGGCTTTGAATCTTCCACCATGCTTGGAACGAGGTGGTGGGACGCATCACCGCATCCTGACGACCAAGCAGGGACTGCTCGATGTCATGCGAAATGACTCGCCATGACACTAGGTCAATACCAGATGATGAGCGCTGATCAGCAAGATCTGCTCACCATAGGGAAGGCAGAAAACTTCGGCGGCAAAGACGGGACCTGTTGAATGTCCAGCTGCTCCTGTCATGACTGAGCAAGGCTGGCAATTTCAGCTCTCTCAACGTGATACGCAGCAAAAGCAATCACATCAGCACAATACCTGGCCACGTATTGTTGCCAATCACCGTCCCGGCCTCTCTGAAAGCGTGCCCTGAGCATTGGATGACGCCCAGCAAGGGCGTGAATAGCAGCGCTGATGCCATCTATCGAGACCGTTGTCTTAGTCCGAAGCAGAAAGCTCTGATTGAAGTGATCCAGTCCATCCTGATGGCTCTCAAAAAAGAGATGCTGTGCCGGCGTCAATCCCCACGGCTCCTCCTCAATGGTCTGCATGCCGAGGACCGGAGCACCCTGCTGGATCAAACTACAGGATCTTGCCAGTCTCTGGATTGTTTGAGCCCGAAGGACATCGCCGGCCGTGAGTCGAATGTTCCTGGCTCGACATCGAGACACCAGCTGCATTGGCGTGATAGAATCGCCACCAAGTCGAATCCAGGCCGAGTCGACCGAGATGGTCTGGGCAGGCAGGTTGAGCACGTTCATCCACACTTCCAGCAGAAGGGACTCCATCTCGGTTGAAGGTGCAATCCGTTGACCCCCTGCTTCTAAGCAGCAATTTTGCCATGGTTGAGGGACCCAATCTCACGGAGCCGACGTCGATCCGTCTTCCCGGTCGTTCCCAGCGGTATACGCTCCAACGCGAAGTAGGTCCTGGGGACCATGTATGCGGGCAATCGCTCTGCCAGCTGAACGTCAGATCCGCAACCATCATGTCGAGGGCGGCAAGACTTTCCTCCATGTGCAGCCCGTTGTTGCGAATGGATGCGAATGCCACCAGCGTTGGGCGGCCTGTCTCTTGAGGCCGGATGATTGCGGCGACGACCTCGAGAGTAGCATCCTCATCGAATTGCTCCTGGCGACAGATCGCGGCCAGCACCTGGTGGACGTGATGCTCGGCCTCCTCTAATTCAATCCGCTGGCCACGTAATTTGACCTGGGTATTTTTGCGTCCGAGGAATTGGAGAGTTCCATCGCTGGCGTATCGCACCAAGTCACCGGTCTTGTATACACGGCCATGACGCCCTGGCTGATCGCCGTAGCCCTGGACCAGCCAGGTTGGGTCATCTAAGAAGGCTTCAGCGGTCTTGTCGGCGTTGTTGATATACCCTTGGCCAACCAGAGGCCCTTCGAGTAACAGTTCTCCCACGGCACCGACAGGGACCGGCCGGTTGGAATTCGCCGGGTTAAGGACCCAGCACACTCCAGCCAACGGGGATCCGATGTTTGATGGATCTAAATCTGCGGTGATATGAGGCTGCACGGTGGCGAGCACACTACACTCGGCTGGGCCGTAGACATTGATCAGGCGGACACTGTCGCACCACGCGAGGATATCAGTTTTGGAGGCAGCCTCTCCACTATACGAAACCGTCGTCAATATGGGCACATCTGAGGGTGACATGATCCGCAGAACTGATGGAGTCAAGTCGGCCAAGTTGGCGTTGAATTGGCGGATAGCCCCGGAGGGATCGTCATTGCTCTCACTGCTTGACGGTATACAGATACAACCGCCACCGATCGGCGTGAAGATAATGTCTGAGATGCACACATCAAACGCGTGCGAAGAAAACTGCAGGATTCGCAGGTCCGATCCCAGCCCGAGCTTGTAGTTGTAGGCCAACGCATTCGTCGCAAAGCCGTCGTGTCGCACCAATGCTCCCTTGGGCTTTCCTCTTGAGCCAGACGTGAAGACGGCATATAGGGTGTTCTCTGGAGTGGTCGTGGTGGTCAACTTGCCACTATCACAGCCAATGCCCTGCCCGTCGCCAACCGTTACGACTGTCGTGGCCAGATTCGCTGCCTTGGCTGCTTGTGCTGGCGATGATACAACAATATGGGCGTTGACTTCTGCGTAGATGTCTTGCAGTCGTGTCAGTGTATGATTGGGCTCGAGCAAAAGAAACGCTCCTCCTGCTTTGATGACAACGAGTATCGCCACCGGCGTCCACCTGGACTTTTCAAAGAGGAGTGGAACGAAGATCTCGGGGCCGACACCGAGCAGACCGAGACGATGGGCGAGCCGGGTAGACAGTTCATCCAGCTGGCCGTAGGTAAAACGGCCATCCCACGCATCGATGGCGGGGGCTTCCCGTTGTTTCTGGGTTCTGTCCGTGATCAGATTGTGCACGCAAACGCCTTGTGCTGTTGGGATGGGTGCATTCCACTTCCAGACATCGTGCAGATCGGTTTCGCTGAGAATCCGAACATCCTTGACCTTGGTGGTTTGATGTCCTGCGCACACCTGTCGGAGCACGTGGTCAAAGTGTTGCAACAGCCTCTCAACCTATTCCTTTTCAATGATTCTGGAATCGTGATTTATTTGTACTCTCAATCCCTGCTTCAAAAGCTTGCACTCCAGCACCAGCGCATAGGGGTCCACGCTGCCCAAGCCAGCAGTCTGTTGCGCGGGCATGAATAGCGTCTCCTGGTCGTCCGGATCCACGGGTTGCACCACCAATAAAGTTTGGAACTGGCAGGCCTGGTCAGCATCGGCACTGACGCTCCGAATCCGCTGCAGTCCGCTTTGTTCGAACGGGATCATCTGCACATCCTGCGCCTGCACCTGCTCGAGCAATTGTTCGACCGTGCTCTCCCCATCAACCGCCACACGCAGAGGAACAGTGGCAATAGTCGGCCCGCCGACGAGTTCGATCCCAGGAACAGAGCACTGGCGCCCAGTCACAGTAGCACCAAACAAGGCCTCACTCGCATTCACGTACTGGGCGCTAAGGATGGCCAAGGCAGCACGGATGGCCATGGAGATCGTGGTATCACCGCGTTGGCTGAATTAGATTACTAAGGAACAGTGGCTCGTCAACGACTCTGCTTCCTGCGACATTGGGTGAGGGAGTCGAATTATTGCATTGGTAGTGAGTAGACAGTAGGAAGCGGCAATTCCGATTGAGTAGGCTCACAGCGGGGCATGGCCGCTTTGACTTGTAGCTGTAAAAGAAGCTCTCCATCTTTTCCGTTTTGTCCTTGTCCAGTTCCAGCTCCCTAGTGTGGTAATATTTGAATAATCTAATACTGCCCAGTCCCGCCATTACCCAAATCGCCAAGTCCCTCTCGAACAATCTCCTGAGCATACCCGCAGGCAGCACAAAAATCTTCTATAGCACTCAAGTTGGCGTAAGGAACTGTTACTAGCAAGACTGATCCGCCTTTGACCAGGTGGTTCTTGGCCTGAGAGATGAAGTGCTTTAGCGTAACGTAGCCCTCGTCCAAGAACATCTCCAACTTTTCGTCTTCGGCCTGTTGTGATCCGTCCCACGCCCAGGGGTATTTCCAGAAAATGAAGTCATAACTTTTAGTCACATTTTCGAAAAAGTCACTAACAATAAAGTGACTGATCTGACCGTTGGACTCAAAGTTCTTTTTGGTGATCTCAACAGCCTTGCTGTTGATGTCTACACCAGCAACAGCAGAGCCAGAAGCGGCAAGATATAGTGAGACGAGCCCCGAGCCGAGCCCGACTTCGAGGAATGACTTCCCCTGAACAATGGGAGAAAGGTTCTCACCGAACCAAACTGTCTCTGGGAACTATTTGGGAGAGAGCACAGAAGGATGAAGGTAGATGTCAAAGTTGCCGACACACTCGAAGTAGGTATCCTTATGTGCACAAGACTCAGCCCACAGCTCAGACTGTCGTCGGTCCCAATCGAGACGTGGAGAGAGAGTGTGTGTGTGGCCATTGTCGCGTTGACAAGAAGGGTTATAGGGTTATGAAGCTGTGTAGAGAGTATTGTAGTTCAAATGGTAAAACAAGGATATCAGAAGCAAGATGGCATACCAATAAAAGCCCTTAAATCAGGATTTCACGTACACTTGGAAATAGGCGGCCACTGTGACTTTTAAAGCAGACAACTACGAACAGTGACAAGGCAATTACGATTTCGGCCTGGGGATATTCGGGAAGCGTATCGCCTAGTGCCAGGGAGTCATGGTGAGTACCCCGCTCAGGTTACATCGAACTGTGAAAACCCACAAGAACGAAGAAGTGAGGCAAACGAATCCCAATTCAAGGAAGATCGTCGGGGATGGCGATGGCTGAAAATATTCCCCGTCACATTCTAGACTCAGGCAAAGGCGATAAGCCGAAATACTGCACCTGGGACAACCAATCTTATGGTCCACCTTTTTAAAGATTACGAGTACGTGGCTCCCGTTGTCTCACAGGCCCCAGTATTCTATACTACTAGTACTCTGTACTACCAGTATAGGGGAGAAATGGAACTAGAGACCATCGGGTAAGTTACAACACTGGCCCAGAAACCTGCGTACCGGGAGAAGAGAAATTAACGTTGGCCACGATGGACCCGCTCATGCATCAAGAATACAAGGTCACTGTACTTTGTAGGTAGCGAAACTACGACCAGGGTATTGTATGTGTAGAAACAGAGAGAGATACGGCACTGGGGCGCCGTGTGAGCATTGTCAGCACTCCTTGACCGCAAGTTGAACATAGTACATAACGGGACAAGTCGGTCGTTCTGTTTTGGGTCAACCTGGTATCTGAAGCTCTTCCCTTTACAGCGTAAAATGGGAGTAAACTACGTATTAGTGGTAGCGCCATAATTGCACTGGCTACGGTAAAACACCGGCGAACTGCTTTTTGGAACCACCTCGACGCACGTCCTTTTCGCCTATATCACTCGGCTGTTACTGTCGCAGAACAAACTCGTAAACAATTAACTTAATCGAAAGTTGACCCCCAAGAGATTGACATACAATGCCACCAATCCATCCAACCAAGAAAAACACATGCTCCGCTGCTCAGACTGCGGTTGCTATCCTTCCGCAGAGGATAAAGGGACCATTCTCCAAAGGCATAAGGGACGCCCGCTTTAGCAGCAGCGAGTATGAATGGGTTGGCAAAAACGAGCGGGGTGATTGGCACTTCTACCAGGAACATCTTCTACGGTAGTAGCTTCGTGCTGAACGGGTAAGTTACCTCTCACTTTTCGATTGGATCCGAGTTGACATCGCCTTGTAACAATGATCACATTGATGACATCTTGGCGTTGGGAAACTTGGTTTGCCGAAACGTAACTCAGTTCATCTTCATATACAAAAACGTTAGTTACGATGCACAGAATAATGCACTGTGTCTAACAAACGGGCGGTTATACGATTGGCAAAGGCTTGCCCTGACCTGACAAAGGTTCACCTCCCAGGTACCTCTGTCGTTACTGAGGACGGTCTACTCGGTTTGCTTGAGAACTGCTCGAGCCTGACTGACAGCCACATCAACAACCACATCAACAACCTCAGAAACCTCAGCAACCTCGACACAGCACTTCTACGTGACATAGCACAATAGTCTAGCCATGCCCCTCGCTCATCCCTTCTCCTCCTTCTCAAGGCTAGAGTCAGACCCATGTAGTGAAAACCAGTTGTGCCAGGACCGACGGCGATTGTTTCACTTAAGCTCAGTTTTCGCGGGTGACAAATCTGCTGCTTATGAAGAGGGCATCAATGCGCGTCTTCTTGAATGTGGCAATAGCGTCAGCCGGGGTGCAGCCGATTGGCTCGCCGTCGTTGAAGGACGTATTGAGCACCATGGGAACCCGGTCAAGTCTGCAAAGTGGGAGATAAGCTCGTAAAACGCAGGGTTGCGCTCGCGATGGACCAACTGTACTCGCGCCGTGCCGTCCTCGTGCAATACGGCCGGTACCTGTTCCCCGCGCCCCGCGGCCGCCTGGCAGGCAAAGAGTATAAAGTCGTAGCTTCGAGAGGGCTCGCCGAGTTCAAACCACTCGCCGGCCGGCTCAGCCAGGACACTGGGGGCAAAAGGACGGAATGTCTCGCGATGCTTCACTTTGACGTTGAGCATTTTGCGGGTCGTCGAGCTTCGCGGGTCGGCCAGCATCGAGCGATTGCCCGGAGCTCGGGGACCAAATTCCATTCGGCCCGGAACCACGCCATAATCTTGCCTGCGGCAATCATGCGGGCAGCCTTGAGGCCCGGCGAGCTGGACAGCTCCGGCGACAGCCCAGCGGCCTTGTATGCTGTGACAATGGAGGCGTCGTCATACTCTGGGCCGAGGTACGGCGTATCGGAGGCGACATTCGCCGGGCCACCCATGCGATGATTCAGTTCTAGCGCGGCCCCCATCGCCGTGCCCGCGTCATGAGGAGCCGACGGAATGAAGATGTTGGAAAAGAGTCCCGCTTCCTTAAGGGCCCCAATGCTAACACCGTTCAGGGCGACGCCACCCGCAAGACACAAGTTGTCTGAATCAACCACCTGGCGGAGTTCCTTCGCAAGCGCGAGAAGAGCCTTGTCCGTGACGACCTGAAGAGAGGCGGCCACATCGTAGTAATGGCTCTTGAGCAGGGTATCCGACTTGCGAGCGGGCCCAAACAGAGTCTCCAGGCATTCGAAGTCAGGTAAGCGAAGATTGTCTGTCGCCTTGTCGATGGCGTATCCGCCGGCGCTCTCAACCCACATCAGCTGTGAGAAGGCAATTTTGAACTTGGACGCGTCGCCATATGCGGCTAGGCCCATGGCTTTGCAGGCGTCGTATGCGGAGATTCCGAGATACTTGCTAATCTTCTCCCAAATGAAGCCAATAGAATGGGGGAACGATATCTCCCGCAAGATGGTGATCCCGTTCTTATCGCCCCGCGCGAGCAATGTGCAAGCAGCCTCTCCAATGCCATCCGCGACGAGGATGGCGGCATCTTCAAATCGAGACGGGTAGAAGCTGGACGCCGCGTGAGAGAGATGATGCGGGATGAAGGGCAAGTGCTGTTCGGCTCGGCCGAAGTGGGCAGACAACGCGTCTCGCCTTGCTCCGTTCCATCCCCGGCCTCTGTTTTGCCATCCAAGATAAAGTCACGCGCCCGTAGATCCGGGTCGAAGGAATAGGCAATCGCGTCAAGATCCTCTGGCTTGCCGGCGGCGGATTCAAGGCAATACCGAATGCTTTCGAGAGGCAGCTCATCGGCATTGTCAACTCTCGCCGGCTTGGCGTGCTTGACTCTGGAGGAACGTTCCTCTTCAGCCGCTGCGACGACTTGTCCGTCGACGAGCAATGTCGCGGCCGACTCGTGATAGACTGAATTGATTCCGAGAATTCGCATCTTGATGTGTCCCAGGTGATATAATTCCCAACGCAGCTTTGGGTGATCTGGCTATCTTGACAGGCTTTATAGAGTGGCTAACACATCAACAGTCGCCTGGCTTAAATGACTGTACTGAAACACTGCATCAACACGCTTTGTCCGTGAGCACCACACGTTGAGCGGGCGAACAGGGTCCAATCTGGCAAGCGGCGCTCTTGCGTTGGGCAGCATATCGGGCAATTATTGCGTTTTGCAGGAACAGCGAGAGAATGGGTTTGTTTGTCAAAATGGACCCAAATACATGTGTGTGAATGGTCAGCATTGCCTGCCGCTTTTCGTAGACGTGTCCAAGCGGGCTGCTCAGTGGATATTGCACACGATCAGCGCTGTCTTGGAATGGTGTCATCCAGCTTCCCCGCCAATAATCGCTACAGCCGTCAGCCTGTCTCAAACAACACTATAGCGCGTGTCAGCTGCACTTGTGTTCTCCCCACAAAGCCACGACTTGTTGTCCTGCCGCTTGACGGATAATGAGACCTACGCAAGCTAAAAGGTAAAATGTCTCGGATCCGATACTCTATGCGACAAAAGCTACGCGAACAAGCCCATCTAGTTACAGTGTCGTGCCTGGCTATGCCGCACCGTACCGTAGTGCTCAACCGTCCTAGGGGTTGCCCATCCTTCTGAGCCACGTAACTGGCGCTACAAGATAACAGTACCAGAGCCAGGGTCTGCAGCTTAACAAGCCATACAGTCTCGGCAACCGCTACCTCTCGGGTGGATTAGTCCGCTGATCCCAACGACTCCAAGAAGCTTGCATGGCGGTACATAGCGTGGAGAGCGAACCTCAACCCGCTCAGACTGGTGCCCCCCTTCCCCGAAAGCCAACTCTCTCTTGATTCCCTTCCTGCTTCCAAAGGATACAACGGATCTCATTCTCGGCCGGGCATGTGAAACCTATTCCTATCCAACATCTATTCTGGCTTGATGCTAAGACGACCCACCCGGATTTTGACCACCTTCACAGATGCAACGCCACCACAAGACATTACATTCCAACCGCGTTTTCTCGTTCAATTTAATCGCGATAAGTCCCTAATTACGAACACGATATAATCATGCCTTCGTATTCCGGAATCGATATCGAGAACGCGATTAAAGAGGTCCAGAATGGCATTTTTCAACTCGTTGCAGCCCAACGCTATGGAATCCCCCGTACAACGCTTCGATACCGATACGAAGGCGGCGAAACCCATCAAAGCTCTCATGAGCATTATCAACGCCTTTCTTAGCAGCAGGAAGGTCATCTTCGCGATTGGGTCCTTACACAACAAGCCCTCGGGGTACCGCCATCACATACACAGCTCCGAGAGTTCGCGACACGCGTCTTAGCTACCCACGGCGATATACAGCCATTGGGAAAACGCTGGATTGAAGGCTTTCTTCGCCGTAACCCTGAAATTCAGACTGTACGAGGAAAAGGCATGGATTCTGCTCGTCTTAATGGTGCAAACACTGAGACAATCCAGAAGTTCTTCAAGCTTCTCGAGATACCAGAAATCAAGGCAATACGACAAGAGAACCGATACAATACAGACGAACACGAACTCCTCGAAGGTCAGGGCAGCAACGGGCTAGTACTAGGGTCTTCAATGAAGACCCTAGCCCTCAGGAAGCAGCTTGGATCGCGTTATTGGACTACAATAATCGAGTGCGTATCAGCAACTGGATGGGTCCTTCGACCAGTAGTTATCTTTAAGGGTGATAGCGTGCAGACCCAGTGGTTCCAAAAGCTCCTTCAAATCCCTGATTGGAACTTTACGGCATCAATTAATGGCTGGACTTCAAATGCCCTTGCATTACGATGGCTACAAGAGGTCTTTATCCCTGAGACAAAGCCAGCAAAGCAAGAAGCTAGGCTATTAATTGTTAACGGGCATGGCAGCCATACCACAGACGATTTCATGTATAATTGTTATATCAATAACATCTATCTTCTATTCTTGCCGCCACACACCTCTCATGTACTTCAGCCTCTTAATCTCTCAATTTTTGGGCCGATAAAAACGATCTATCGGTCTGAGATCTCAAATATCAGTAGCCTGACTGATACAACGCCAATTGGAAAGACAACCTTCCTTGCGGCCTATAAAAAGGCTCGAATAGGTGCTATGACAATCAAGAATATTACATCTGGCTGGAAGGCATCAGGCTTGTGGCCAGTTAATAGTAGTAAGCCTTTGATGAGCCGGCTGCTAGCCGAACCTCTTAAGCCTACAGCGATACCGTTAGCAGCGCCAAATAACCTTCAACCCGATCTTTCAACAGCCCTTACAACGCCTCGTCACTCTAGTCACATTTCAAAGCTAGCACGGGACCTCCCTATAGCTTCATCGGATCGCAAAGTAGCCCGGCTACTGTTCCGGAAGATTGGGCGCGGGCTTGACAAGCAGAACACTGAGCTAGCTACGGCTAAAGACAAAATACAGAAGCTTGAGCTTGAAGTTGATCATCTACGCCCTAAAAAACGGGTTAAGATCAAGGATTCCCCTAATAGCCGTTGCATACGGATTGCACAGATTGTCGAGGCCAAAAAGCGCCTCGCGAGGCAGCTTGAGCCAGCCAGGCTTTCAGATATCACTAGATCAAATGAATTTGAGGCTCTCTGTCACGAATGGCAGCTTGAATAGCTAGATATTGCCGAAGAAATGCTATCTCGATGTTATTTTGTTGATTCTGGTGCCCTCATCGGGCTTGCGTTGTGTCTTTGAAGGTGGTCAATATCCAGGGGTGGTCAAAATCCGGGTGGGTCGTCTTATCCCATTGACCCAGACTGTGCGATATATTGAGCTCAAAACATGCCTTCTGCCTGCTTCAGCGATGGCCCAACGGAATCGGAGGAAACAAGCATGGACAAGATGGCCGACTTGCCAAAGAGTTCGCTTCATCTCAGTGTGGGTGGACTAGGGCTGATCGATTTTCTAGCGCTCCTGCCTCCCTCTCTGAAACGGCTACTTGGACATCAGGAGATCCTGACAAAACACGAGAGTGGCAGAAGGATGATACATCTCTCAGCAGCAGCCGGAGATTGTGCATTGCTCAAGGTCTTACTGCAGCAAGGATTATTTAGTCCTAAAGATGTATGCGATAATGGCATGACCGCCCTCGCTTATGCCGCTGAGCACGGACAAAAAGATGCCGTTCAATTATTGCTTGAGCGACCGAGCATTGACGTAGAAGCAAGAGATAATCATGGTCAAACACCACTCTCACGCGCTTCCTGTCATGGACATGAACAAGTCATCCGTCTACTTTTGTCCCATCCAAGGGTTAGAGCACATTCGAGAGATAAATGTGGACGGACGCCTCTCATGCTGTTCAGAATGAGCACTCCAATGTGGTTCAGTTACTACTCGATAGACCAGAGGTCAAAGCCGGCGCAAGAGACGACAATGGTCTGACCCCAATCTGGCAAGCCGCCTGGGGTGGCTACAAGGACGTCGCGGCACTCTTGCTGGCGCGGCTCGATGTTGACGCCAATGTGAGAGATGACGAAGCTACCACGCCGCTGTGGGGCGCTGCCTGGAGTGGACAAAGAGACATTGTCCAACTGCTGCTAGAACAAGCAGACATAGACGCTGACGCAAGAGACGCGAATGGCCTGACGCCTCTGTGGTTTGCCGTCTGGAACGGACACGCAGACGTTGTTCCGCTGCTGCTGGCCAGACTAGATGTCAACGCCGAAATTCGTGACAGGAACGGTTTGATGCCTGGTGCGGGCATCAAGACGTTGTCCGATTTCTGCTAGCGCGGTCGGATGTTAAGGTAGACTCCCGAACCCGGTCTTACCAGACCCCTCTGTCATATGCAAGGGAGAGCGGACATGAACGGGTCGTTCGGTTGCTGCTAGCTAGGGTTAGATAGGCAAAATTAGACATGATTAGCCAGGGCTGCCGTCGAACCAAACATTAATTAATCAATCAAACAAATATCAAACAAATACACTTTTTTCCTCTATCAAATCAATCAAATCTCACGATATCAAAATTTGGCAAATATGGTATTTTCAATCAAATATAGGGCAGGGGGATCAACCCCACTTATAATTAGTCAGCACACCAATCAGAAACCAGTTTTATGCATAATGACCCTAGTAGTCAATTACAAAATCAATTGTAGTAGAAATGGTTTTTTCTGCCCCGCTTTACAGGGGGTACAGTAGAGTTGATTTAATCGGCAGGGGTAGAGATAAATTTCCATAAGCCAATCAAAATTCGTTTCATGGCTTATGTAAGGATACGCGGCCTCGATAGAACGCGTTAAGCACCTAAACGTGCTTCCCGTCTAAGCCACGTTCCTTCGAACCTATTTTGTCGGCTCTTTTTGTTATTCACGATGGAACTAGGAACATTCGTATAACTCAAGCCATATAGGGTCTTGGTGTCTCTAGATTGCCGCTCTGGTTGTATCTCAGATATGGTGCCTACCCATCTTCGCACCAAGCGTAAGAACTTGGCACCAGCTACGCGACGCCAGGTGGCAGAGACTATCGACGGAATCCCTGAAATCATCCAAAATCAGGTTCAATTAGCTACGGAGTTTCGGTGTCCGCCTCCTACTACAAATCCAATCCCGGAACTTGCCTCGCCGCAGCTAGATGGGCGAGCGTGTCGAAAATGTTCCTTTGTGACCCGACAGGACCAGAGAATACAGGAACACTGCGGTACTTGCCAAAATTGGACCAATCCCCCAGCGTCGTGGAAGACCAAAATCAGAAGACACTCAGCTGCAACTTCAGAAGCCATGGAGAGAAGGCATTCTATGGCCATTGTTTTTCTCTGGGACTGTCAGTGGCCGGTTCGAAGTAGGCTGGAAGCCGTCACAGGGATTTGCACGACAGTTGGCCGGATCAATTGTCACTAACGTATCACTGCATCACACCAAGATCCCCCCGGAGCATGTACACGTATCAATGACGTGCTGGAGCGGCAGGAAAGATATCTTGATGATGAGATACAGCCACGGGTGTACAGTAAGGCTCTGGACAACGACTCATTTGCAAAGACGAGCTTGTGGCTGGAACGTACGATGTGGTCAATAACCTACGGGGATGTCCGGCGACACGTCTGCTGGCGATGACTTGGCTGCCTGTCCGCACTGTTGGCCATTCGCTGGGTGCAGACTAAGTCCTCGGACAAGGCCCATGTCCAGGCGATCCCGATATTGTCAGTCCAGGAGAGGAGGAGCAGAAGACCCTATGTATTCTGGGTGCTGTCGACGCAATGTTAGATCGATGCCAGCTTATGGCGCAGAACACAAACCGAGTACTTCTCTGCTGGCTGCCCAGTTCTAGACTCGACGTTTATCAGCCAAAGCCCTTTGGCCTGACAATTGAAGAAATTACACAAAGGCGGTATCGAGCTTTGTGGAAGCGATTCATTACGTTCGTCCTACGGTCATATCTCTTGGCAGATCCGATCAGAGAGCAAGAAGTCAAGATTTGCCTCAGGGGAACACGAAGCATGGAGATTTATCGACAAGACAGGACAAAAGTGGCCCAGAACGTACACAGTTGATATAAACAAAAGCAAGCTTCATCAGAGTAGCTGCGAAAACGCCAAGCTTGATCTTTTTCTCTAACATGGGAACCCCCCAGCGCGACGACGCCGGTAGCCCATCCGATGATGAGTCCGACGGCGACTACGAGAGCAGCGAAGACGAATATGAGGAGTTTGAAGGGAGCGAAAGCGAAGACAACCTTAATGACCGGGCGTCCGATCCTACGAGACAGGAGGATTTCAACCAGTCACAGCTTCACGATGGCAACGGTCATAAAATGAAGAATGGAACTGCAGCAATGAGTATCGACGAGTTCCTCGAGCTTCTCTTCCAGCTTGGTTTTGAACTCAGTACGGAGCCTCTCGAAAACGGACCCTGACTCCGCACTGCTTGTCTACTTTAGCGGAATCCGGGGCTTCTCCTCCGATTGTCGACGGTTCCAACTGGCCCGGGAGTACTGCCCGTATTTATCCGGGCTCATCTGGGTCCAACGTCTGTTATTTCTCGAGTACGCGCTGCCAATCTGTTCATACCCATCCATTAGAATCCAACAGAGGCCGTACGTGCCAATGCAGAGACTAAATGATGTCCGGCAGAAGTCGATGGTTTCAGACTCACTATCACCACTGGTGGAGCTACACAGCCTTCGCAACTTTGGTCAGAAAATTGCAAAGACTGAGCCACGTTGTTTTCTATTACGCTGGAGCGATGATGGGGAAAGAGTCTCCTATGGGGACAGTTTCACTTTATCTATGAGCACATTCCGTGGTTTATCTGATCATTTCATCACCCGATCGGAGCAGTTATGCGACGAATTGACCCGACTTGAATGTTAGCAAGATCAAGGATGATCTAACCAATACACAGCCAGGGCTTTTCTTCGTAGCGCATCCGTGTCGGTTTCTGGAACGACGGTGGCCCAGGAACTGGGTGCTAGGTACACATCACGGTGGCCGCCCTCGGCATTCGGGACACTGCACGAGCGCCGAAGGCCAGCTCGTCGTGTATAACGTATTTAGGTGTTCTGCCGAGCAGCGAGGTAACAGCATCGTCTATGCTGTAGCCATTCTTGGCTAGAAGATGCGAAGGCGGATCACGCCCAGTCTTTGCCACTAACCCCAAAGTTCCACAAGGAATCTCCAGCACTACAGACGTACGATGCGATGTTCTACTAAGTGCCGATATGATGTCCGAATCGCTTTAGCATGTGGGCCCGGGACTCCGCGCCTTGTGACGGATCCACCGTGTGTTGCCACATTATGGAGCCCTGATAACGGGCTGAGGTGAGGCGGGTCACATTGGCTGGCGGCAGGGACACGAGCGTACACATAAGGGACGTCACCGCGGTCCTTGTCTCGAAATAGACAAATATTAAACCGCGTTAGTTAGGCCCTCGAGCTGGTGAGGCTTGTGTCATGCCGTCTGCAAGTTGCCACAGGTAAACTTGAGTTGATGCACCAGCGCTGAGACTCTGTACTCTGCCATGCAACAAAGTTTTGCAAAAAGCCTGTGCTACCCATGATGCGTCCATTCTCGGATTCAAAGTCAGGTATGACATCCAATCAGATAGAGACATACTGTAGATGGGACATACCATCAATTGAGATCTGCAGCGTCTTGGGGAAACTATAACCACTCCGCTTGGTGGAAGGATCTACGTGGTCCCGGGCAGCGTCAGCACTTAGCCAAGGCTGGGTAGTTCCCAAAACTGACGCAGGATTACCCGCTGATGGAGTAGGAGATCAGCACACTTACAAGGCACACTTTAGGCACAGGCCCTCAAGGCTGTTCCTATCGGAGTTCTGGTGCCGGGATCTCCAGCACAAGGAATATGCAGGATGAGTAATACGCCACTGAGTTAGGAAGCTTCCATATTGAAGTGTAATGCATGAAAGCTATGGCTGGCCAATCCAGAAGTATACATACTAAGAGACCCACACACTGGCTTTTACAAAGCTTCTTAGCAAAGACACTGAGCACACATTGTCTCGCTTTCCTCACATTTCTTTCGTGAATAGTGCAGCCCAATTTCAAACATTCGGCAGAATGAAGGCCACCGGCATTGCCTCTTTTCTCTCCATTGTCGTGGCTGTTACCGCCGACTCCTGCAACCGTGGAGGGTGGTATTGCGGTCAATCGCTCCTGGACAAGGGTCAGTTATAAATGAAACTGCCTTCTGAACGGACGTTCTTACCAATCGCAGGCAACTACCGCGACCACATCATCTCAACGCTTGCCGAGGCCGGTCAGTCTGTCACGGAGCCTCACATTGTCAACTCGCTCTTCGAGTGTCTGACGGTGGAGACATCAGATTCGACAGCTACTGCGGCGGTGGCTCCTCGGGAGTTGGCAGCGACGCCAATGATGCCTGGGTTTGAAAATGCTGGCAACAATGCCAGTGAACGGAATCGACAGAAGTGAAATGGTTTTAAAGCTGTGCAGTTCTATTTTTTCAAGCACCGTCACTGTGATGGCAATAACGCCATGTGACCACACAATTTCCTCTAGAATCAACAAGTCATCACATGTATCCTTTGAGCCGAACATGCGTGTCTTTCGGAGTGCGTTCATCGCGGTGAGCGATTGAATTTATGATATACGTATCAGATGCTTGAGTAAACTATGTTAGTGAGCTCCGAAGCCATATCTTCTGTCGTAACGATATCAATAAGCTACTTGAGTCGCCATTCGCTGTGGCACTTACTCAAACTCAACAGTAGCTACTTCAGAAGTGAAGAGGCACGGAAGCGCGAGGAGCGAATATTACGAACCGAACTTAGCTGAACTGAGAAGAAGCAACACTCGTCTTCCTCCTGCATAGTGCGTACGGACCATAGGTTAACACGGGTTCAACGCTCGGTATACGGATTAGAATAGAGGTTTGTTCTTCGACAAAGACGGCTCTAGGTACTGTACTGTCCTCGATTCACGGGCCAGGCGGGATCCCATCAAAGAACCTATCTTTCCCGCGACCATATTGTTGACGTCAGTGGCCATTTTCTCGGCTTCGGCCTTATCGCTGATGCCTTGGCAATTGGGGACTGTCAGGGACAAGATGGTGCACCCAATGCCATGTGCATCTGATAGCCGAACGCCCTCATTGTTGATGTCACTGATCTGACGTATGGACTAGGGCGGCGGGTGGAGGGAGGCATGAGAACCCGAAGCTTGTTGCTGAGGGAGATGTGTCAAATCTGGCCTTTCCATTCGCTGCACCGCCCGACTCTCCACCGCAACAGGCACGACATCACGGAGGGGCTTGAACCCAGATGCTGTGTTTAAAGTCTGCCGATAACAGCCGCTGCTACATTTGTCGGCGGTTGTGCGCTTCGTGGCGCCTATTGCCAGCTTTGAAATCTATCAAGGATCCTTCCAGAGTTTGTTTTCTCAGGTGCGGGTAAGTTCACGGTTGTGGACTCGGTCCGGGCCCGTGCCTTCATTCAGGCCTTCCGGGGGCGACTGCATGCTGTTTCTGGGTACCACCGGCACCAGAGGCGTTGCAAGTCGCTTCCTCCAGCCTCATTCCTGCTTTTACTGTCTCAGGATGGGCAAGTCATGAAGCGGCTTCGTGTTGGCCCATGCTGGGTGGGCGATCAGCCGTGCCTCCCCATCTTGTCGGCACGCTGAAGCCGTGAAGCCCTATGAGCTGCCCCGCAACGAAGCAGAGGCTGAGCTGGTACCACGCCGTCGACGGGCGAGTTGCAAGCGGGCTCTTTTCTCATCACCGTCTTTTCGGGCCTTTTCCAAGGTGCTGCTGCCAAGCCGTATACTTGATCGATCGGATAAGTCATCTAGCGTAGGTTGCTTCCATTCATTGCCTAGTTGGCCATGTCACTGGTTGTGGCCGTAAAGAGCTGAAGAGCCAAGCTCCACTTGCACTGTCTGGAGCTGTGGACTGCTGGCGAGGAGGAGCCTGTCCGTGAGGAATCCCTTTCGATGCAGCGTCGTCCTATCACTTGTGGGCCCCGCATCTGTTGTAAAGGTGACATCCCAATGCAGTTCGTAATTATCGACACCGAGAAGGTCTTTCTGGTACACAGATCAAAGTCACTATATATCCCCCCAAAGTGTTGGGAGTAGACAGCGGCACGCGGCTGTATTTTTACACTAGGCACCTGGGTGTCCCTCTTGCCAGTTTCCACTTTCTAGCACAACCCCCGCGTATAATCTCGTCAAATTGTTCTAGACCGGACATACTGAGTATGCCTCTTCTAGCATCACACAGTGCTAGGTCCCGGATATTAGGACATCGCTTTCTTCGACTTCAGACAGTATGTCACCCATCTGAGGGTCAAATTCAGATGATAGTCTGGCAAGAGACCCTACAGTATTCTATACGACTTCTGTGTCTTGATACCTCGGCGTCCGATGTGAACGCCACTCATCTCTTTAAAGGAGGCTAATTCGCTTAATGCGGTCATCGGCTGGCCTCGAAACACCTTAGGCGAACCAAGGGTGAAACGAAACATCGATACAAATTTTTGTCTAGCCTGGAGTGGAAATTGCATGATTTGTTTTCCGTAATACGAGCAAGAACAAAATCTTCAACAAACAAAACCTTCAGATGGCACTTATAAGGCTGATGTCAGGAGAGCGCCCCTTGACGATGTCAACAAGCGCGGAGATAATCTACTACTCCTATCTATTATTGCGTTTCGGATGAATGGTTCCAGGAAAAAGTGTCTTTCCCGTGATCAGGGAGCGGATTGCTTGTATAGTTCGACCTAGAATGAGTCTATGCTGAGTCGTGGCCAGCCTCTAAGTCATGAGCCCAAATTGAGGGTCAGTCGCCTCCGAGGAGTCAGGCGTCAGTAAAATTACATCTGGTGAGTTGGAAAGCCTCGTGTTGGCGGCGAAGGGTCAGTGTGGAGCATTACGCGTATAAGGGACGAAGGGATCATTCGTCGCTTGGCCATCCCTAAAGTAGCCGAGAGCAAGGCAAAGGTTCAAATCGAGAAAGGCCAGTCTCATGAAGATTGCGCGTATATGAGTGGCAAGTTTTATTATGAAATATCCCTAGGAACCCTTTCGGGGTCACAATAATGCTTCACTTCTCACACCACGAAGCTAACAGCGATCGGGACAGAGGTGACATGTTTACTAACAGCAAGCGGTACAGCTTCAAGCTCGCTTAGTCCGAGTATAGTGACTTCTTTCCCCTAGGAGATAGTCTTGACTCTGCCTGGGGATTGCTGCTTGTCCAGTTGCTGCCATGCGGTCCAATTGACTGTCGGTATGGCGACGCCATGATATTGACCCCGGGGGGGAGTTGGGATTGACTGTGCGAGCAAGTCCTGTAAATAGAAAGGTTCGTACTGTGATATGGTGGCACTATAAGCAGCTGACCCCGTAGTGGATGTGCTGCTAGCCGAGGACAGCGCCGGTCCGTGGCGCTGATGTTCCTGGCTAGGGGTATTAGGATCTGATTCGCCAGACTGCGCTCTCTCTCGATATTCCACATGATTCTGGACAGTTGATGTGAGGAGCTGCTCTCCTACATCTTCTGCGGCCGGGCTGACGTCTATTACCACGGGTCTGCCAGGGTTGGTGAGGCGGCTATGATTTGCTACCCGTAAGCTGCCCATAAGAGTCCCCGAGTGAACACTGTTATCCGCTGAATCGATGGGTATCTGGCCTGGCGACCAGGGTGAAAAGCTCTTTCGAAGGACTTGTGGCGGCTTAGTTGGTAGATTGTCGAAACAATAACTTTCTGCGTGCGACAGCGGTGCTGTTGTGTCCCACTCCGTATCTCTGGGAGACGACTGGCCCTCCATTTGCTGGCTGATGGGCTTGGAGTAGTGGGGCATATTTCCCACAGAGATGGTCGGGGTCACGCTCACTGACTCCGCGATATCCTCGCCATCATTTGGATGCCCGCGCAGCGAATATTTCTGGACTCTTGGTAAGGCCAGAACTTGTTGAACTGGCTCTATTGGTTCGTGAGGACAGGATCGTGCTCTTTGTATTGTATTCCGAAACTCGTGATTAGGGAGAGGCGGCCTCCGTGTCGACCTTCGCCGGGGAGGCAACCCCCTTCCAGACTTGCCTGAAGAGCTCCGACGATTGCCACTGTGCCTTAAGCTCACTAGCTCAGTACCACTTGTGGATGTGCTGGCTCTGCCAGACTGGAAGGCATTGTTTTTCGGTAGGACCGGGAGCGTCGGGAACGAGCGCATGGTCGCGCAATCCGTACTCGATTCCCACGTAAAGTTGCTTAGTGCAGCCCTGGAAAACAGGTGACGTTTCTTGATCAGAACCGTTTTGTCAAGTCTCGGGCGGATTCCATGCAGGAGCGGCTTTCCGTATACGCTTTGAGATTCAGGATCGCGGTATCCTCGCGTTGTCGTGGAGCTGGCGTTACGGAACGCCCTTGTTTTAAACCACCAAATCAGAACGTTACCCAGTAACCCAAATATGATGATAGTACCGCAAATCGCGATACCTAAGGGCCAGCCCAGCTCGATCGATGTGTTGTTGCCCTTTTTGACGTTATTACTTGTCTGTGATGCGTCGTGTTGCGGGTCCATTGCTGCGGATTTTGTCGAGGTGACCGAATCTACTCAAAGATGTCGAGAGTGTAAATAAGAGAGCGAAAGAGAAAGATAGTGGCAATTGATTAAGATTAGGGACCGAGCGTTCCATAGTTCAAATCAGAGAGTCGTCCAAAAGGTTTATTAGACTTAGGATAGCTAAAAAGATGGCTTTGGCATCGTCAGTAGCATTACCCAAGAATAGCAGGCCGCTCCCGTCCTAGCAAAAGTCTGAGAGTGGCTAGCTAAAACAGATCGTGACGAGAGGCATGGTCCGAATGCATCTAGTCAGCGACATGCCAGCAGCCAGGATGGCTGCGAGCCAAGCATCTGAGACATTTCGACTCAAGGGCGGGGAATGGGCCCTTACGACAGCCACACTTGTTGCATCGTAGGCATCGCATCGCGAACTACAGTAGCATAGTCTCCGAGAATATGACCACCTCAAGATATTACATTTCTTCTGCCTCGACTAGCCATTCCCGGAACCAGACTAAGGTATGGTGGGCGTTGACAGCATTCAGCAATAAGGTCGGCGCAACGGTCTGACCGTTTGCGTTCTTTCACTGCCGTCACCGGCGCCCCCCCAGGTCTTTGCATCTTTTGGATTCCTGTTTGGGGTTGACTGCTGTTCGCGGAGGATGTAGGCGGCACTTCCTTGAAACACAGCGGGTGCATGCCGAGTATCCTAGGGGGGATGAAAGACAAGATTCGATTTCGTTTTCCGCTTTTGTTCCTATTAATCAAGTTTACTAAACAAGGTCGGACGACGCAGAACACGGCGCTTTTGTTTATGATTATGGGGTCTGGTTGGTTTAGAGCTAGTCAAGATCATGCTCCCTAAGCCCGCGACTAAACGAACCTAGCTACTTATCTATTATGAACAAATTTCTTTAGAAGAATAGTGCCGCTAGATTTACAACACCTTTGCTATAAGGGAAGACACTGTTACAGAACGCGTTCCGGATATATCTGTTGACCACGATTCAATCTTTTCCCTAATCCGACACTAGTTCTTTCCGAATCCTTTCTAAAACACGAATGATTCTAGTGATCCATGCATTTTGAAGGTTCTTCTTAGTCTAGACAAATAACTAAACTGTGACAATTGTTCAGCGATGTTTAGCATCATTGCTGTATTATACAAGTTTCAAGAAAGTGATGAGAGCGTTCGCCAGGCGGCTGAGGCATTTCAACTTCCAAGATACGAGACAGTGTCCTCCGAGATCTGAGAATATCTGACGCTAACAAAAGGCGAGAAGGCTGCCTAGTAGAAGGCTTGACAAAACATGCAGACTTGTGGACGATTTCGCTGCACTGCTGCTTGGAGCCTGGAAGTAGATCGTGGGGCTGACGAATCCTGGGGAAGACTCTGGAAGGCGGAATATCGTACCATTGAAAGCTTCCCCGGGCGACTCGACCGTCAAGTTTGATATTGCGTAAGACGTCTTCGCCGTCGGAGTCACGGCAGAAACAGTCGTTCCGTACTCATGTAGAGAACCGGCGACTGATCCTGCTGCCACGGTTGTGACCGGGTGCGAGCCGATATCAGCCTCCTGTGCGTAGGTCAACGAAATTAGGAAGAAGCTGATGAATGCTGTTCCATACTTCATCTTTAAGTAAAGATAGACAATTGATGTCTTGATGTGCAAGTATGTGGAAGGAAGTTGTGTTGTGGCAACGTGGGGTTGATGAGAGCATGAACAATCCATCGACTAAAAATGGGGTGCATCTACGATTTATATTGAACGAAAAGCTTTTCACTGACTCGGGCTATCTATAATGAGACAGCGCTGTCGCCGCGATCGGCTGGATAGTGTCGTGATATGAGTTTTACATACCGGGCTCGCGCACGCTCATACCTTTGTGTGGTCATTGCCTGACAGACGAGAACTGACGGTCATGTGTGAGGAACCTTTATTTTTCCTCGAACCAACCCGTCACCGCTGTAGATGAGGGCGACATGTCTAGGTGCAGGAATTTATACTTTGTAGACACTATTCACAGATAACAAAACGCCCCGCCCTCATTCCAGGCACCAAGACGTAGGGCCGAGCCGAATCGACATGAAGCAGTGCGAGCTGTCGCAATATTTGGCAAAATAAGCAGGGGGAAGCTTCTTGGACAAAAAGCTGTGTGATTAGTTGGCTCCGAAATAGAGGTCCGGTGATGAGTTTCTATTCATTACAGCCCAAGTTTAGAGTTAGATGGTTTGTGGTGTCGGAATTCTACCACTTGGTAAAGTCTACTGCCCCGATCTTGGCCAGTGATCTTCAACATCGGCATTCTGAGACCTATTGGGGTTATTCATCACAAGACTGGAACAATGTGTTTAGAGAATCTCCATAATAAGGTTCATTGCTCATAGGCAGCCCCTTTTTTCTTTGACTTGTGCGTGGGCGAATTCAGAACATTATTACTCATGTAGTCAAACGTCACAAAGCTGATCAAAATCAAGCGGAGAGCTTCCAAGGCATTCGACGAGACCCTAAGACTCCATGACACCTGGGCGTAGCTGGCCGAGGTCGCTTCTTCCATGTGAGACTTCGGAAAGACCCTCGGATAGATTTCTAGCGGTTGGCCCGAGATTTGGCCGGTACTAAGACTCTAAGAGCTAGAATGATTCTAGTGACGTGTCGAAACGCAAAGAGGACGATTTCTAATAAGACAATTCAATCAAAATGTGCTACAGCCGTGATTGATCAGCAATGAGCCATGGAGATTTGGGGGATAGTACGATGATACGAGCCTAGAGCAACTAGCATTAAGTTTCAATTCCCTTTCAGGGCGCCATCTTTCGCGCTAGCCGACCTTTGTACTTGTTTTGATGCAGCTTTTCTCTCCGACCTTTTTCCTTCTTTATTAACAACGCCGCGATGTCTCGAATTAAGAAAGAAAGTTCGCAAATACAGTCACTCGTTGGCGAGCTTATTGTACGGGCTATGGAGGAAGGCTGACCTCCCAGATCCATCCAAATCTCGCTCTATCGACGGCTAAGACCACGATACGCCGCGAATCAAAGTCAGCCTAAAACCAAAAGTATTTATCAACAAAAGGCCCAAGGTGCCTTATGGCAAAAGTTCTGGGGTTTCTTCGGACATGAGACATGCTCTGGCTTATTTGTCACCAATGGGGCCGTCCATTGGGAACACATCTACCATCGCTATGAGTCGTTTCTTCGTGTTCTTGTGTCGCCGGGAGACATCTTGATATACGATAACGGGAGCCATAAAAGGGCTGTTATCATTATAAACCTCATCCAAGAGCTACAAGTCGGGTCTATGAGCTGGTCACCTTACTCGTCAGATTTGAACCCGATCAAGAGCTCTGGGCGCTGCTGAAGGCCACTATCGATGAGCTAGATTTAGTGTTTAGGTATGCGCCTGATACGGCAGGTTCACAATAGCGCCTACCGCTTAGAGTTATAGAAGCTAGGGGGTTCTCCAAGAAGGGGTCCAGCAAAGCCACGTTGATGCAATTCCTCGTCGTGTCACAGCTATTCTAGCTACGGGTAGCGGGTATTCAAACTGCTGATAGTTGTGAAATTGTAGCATCAAAATAACTACCGAGAGTGGCTAGCGCAAAGATAGGCTACTTGCCAGGGGATGCAAACTTGATGCTGATTACTGCAGATCCTTGGATTGACGAACAATGTGGCTTTTTGACACGCTTGGTTTGACTTGGCAATACAGCGGATGACCTAAATCCCGAATTGCCCTGTCTACTCACTTGTAAATGCAACAGAACAGGGATATCCTCATCTACTCACATGTCAAGCCACGTCCAGAAGTCCAATTTCGGGGACTGTGGGTCTATCAAAGGGCCCTGCCATTGATGCTTCTCTAGCATGTATCTAACAGGATGAAAACAACTGTGTGACAATTTAGTAGCATTGACAAAAGCGATTGGCCGCATCCGGCACAGATTTGACTCACTTTACGGAATGTACGCGAGGCGTCATGCCAGTGATGAGTGAGACAGTCCAAATTTCTGTGAAACGCATGCCCGTCACAGCAGACTTGAATGGATTGATTTAAGCTACTTATTGCGACAACTTCACGCTTAGGTTCAAATTTTGCCTTACATGGGGGCCACTGGCTGCCAAGCTTCCGCCTCTCGTGAGCATGCTATTCGGCGATACCTGAGCAGTAGCACGGGTGTTCACGTGGAAGCCTGCTTACGTATAAACTCATCCGCTAGAACCACTTACCCGGTCCCAATCACGCGATCAATAGTGGCAATAAGGTCCGTCGTCCCACAAAAATGGCTCTCTCTCGCGGGTGAGAATTGAATTGGCGAAGCAATTATGAGCCGGTTGCATGCTGCTGACCTCACGTAGGCTTACACAGGAATTTAGCCGGCCCCAAGGAGGTATGCGCGGAGATGTTGGAGAAACTGGTTTTAGCCGAAGACATAAAGTGACCAAAGTGAATCCTTTACTGGAAGAATCAATCCAGACTGAAACGATTTACAACCCATCTCTCTGACTTTTGCATCAATCTTAACGTCGATGCAGGTGTCTTCCACATCTCTCCACACATACAGCAGACTCGTGAATGGAGACTGCATCTGATACAAGTCATGTCACCTATGGCAATCGGCAGTAGTTCTGCCTCAATTGGGTCTGTCGAGACTACTGGAACGCCATCGCGGATGTTCTCACTACTGCTGCCACCGCCACCGAAAATCCCTAGGCAGCCGACATGTGTTCAACCACAACACAGCGACGGCTGGAGGAAAAGCTCAACTTCCCCATTGCGCAATGAGATCGACATTGGAATATCTTATGACGGAAAGGAAAACAGGAAAATCGAAGCGCAGCACAGGTCATTCAGCTTCCCCATACCATCCTTGGAGCGCTGCTCGCCCAGTCCAGCCTTAAGCAAAGTGCTACTCTCAGCCCCTGAACTGCCGGGTGTGGACCGCACACAGCAAAAAATCCGCAGTCCCCAACGACCGAAAGAGCAGCCTCCAACGACTAGTCCGAAGAGAATGATCATTGAAAGCCTGACTTTCCTTACTCGGAAGGGCTATGCTATTCATGAGTCGCGCGGATTGACAGCCTCTAAAAATGCGCCTACTAAGCTCTCAGCTTTGAGATGGGGCCCCAAAAATCATTCGACTAAAAGCGTTGAGATTAAAGGGGTAAGTCTCACCGATCACCCGAAATCTTTGATTGATACCTAATCAGTCGCAGTGTGTCGAGGTTCGCTGCTTGGGCGCAGTGCTTCCTGTTCCCCTGGAACCTAACACAACTTTGGTCGACATTATAGCATTTGCAGCAAACTATTTCCCCGAGAAAATTAGCATGACAAGTAGCGCCGTCTTCGAATGCGCGGTGACTCTAGGGCTAGAGCGACGCTTGCGCAATTATGAATATGTTTGCGACATCAAGAACTCATGGAACCAAGATCAGGAGAATTGGCTTCGAATTGAGAACATCGACCAGACTGTTCCCCATACCTCCCTCTCCAATGCGCCCTTGGGCGATTGTTCTTTCTTACTGAGCCACTCGTCGCATCCGAAAGGGGGCATCGAGCGCTGGATCACTCTAAGTGCAAGCGGTCAGGTCCTGGCAAACAACAGAGCCAACTACAATCCGGAAAAACACATCCGTTTATGTCACCTTGCTGAATTTGACATATACACCGTCATCAAAGGCAAGACAAAACACCATACCAAGCCCCTCGGAAGATTTTGCTACGTTCTCAAAAGCCAACGAAGGCCCGACCTCCACACAACTGGGGAAAACTTTATTCATTATTTTGCAACTGAAGACCAGCAACTAGCAAACCGCTTTTACGAGATCACAAATCGCTGGCGGAGTAGCTACTTGGCTGACAGGAGTCATTACCGGCATGATTGTAGTTGGTCGAGCACGCAAAGGCCATTATTTTGAATCGCGGAGCGCTCGATTCCAGATGCTTTTCATAAGAGTAGCAAGATTAATGTACGGTCGACACAAGGTAGCCACACACTGGAGGTCGTTGAAAGACAGGATATCCACAAGCATTGGATCCGCATAAACATAGAAAGAATTGACACAATCGATAGAAGCAAGGCGCGCGCCACCGATATGTTCAATTGAAAGTTATGACATCACTGCCATACCGGGACCATGAAGCAAGTCGTTCAACGCCGTCACAGTGGACCAAGGTTGCTCGCATATGTCTTATCCAGTCGGTAAGAAAGCAGACCCTGCAGAGGATAGAGTCCTCGCCAACAGGGGCTTGATTACTTGAAGAGGT